>JAKSZT010053811.1:1863002-2051546 GCA_026826555.1 Tolypeutes matacus
GCAGTCCCACCAGCAGTGGATGAGGGTTCCTATTCCTCCACATCCTCTCCAACATTTAGTGTCTCCTGTTTTTTTAATAGCTGCCATTCTGATGGGTGTAAGATGGTATCTCATTGTAGTTTTGATTTGCATTTCCCTGATAGCAAGTGATGTTGAGCATTTTTTCATGTGCTTTTTAGCCATTTGTATTTCTTCCTTGGAGAAGTGTCTTTTCAGGTCACTTGCCCATTTTTTATATGGGTTGTTTGTCCTTTTATTTTCGAGATGAAGGATTTCTTTATATATGCAGGATATTAGGCTCCTATCAGATACATGGTTGCCGAATATTTTTTCCCATTGGGTAGGTTGCCTTTTTATTTTCTTAATAACATCCTTAGAGGTGCAGAAGTTTTTAATTTTGAGGAGATCCCATTTATCAATTTTTTCTCTTGCTGCTCGTGCTTTGGGTGTGAAATTCATGAAACCATTTCCTATTACAAGGTCCTGTAGATGCTTCCCTACATTATCTTCCAAGGTTTTTATGGTTTTGGCTCTTATATTTAGATCTTTGATCCATCTTGAGTTGATTTTTGTATAAGGTGTGAGATGGTATTCTTCTCTCATTCTTTTGGATATGGATATCCAGTTCTCCAAGCACCACTTGTTAAAGAGGCCACTCTCTCCCAGCTGAGTGGGTTTCGTGGCCTTGTCAAATATCAGATGACTGTATATGCGAGGATCTATATCAGAACTCTCAATCCGGTTCCATTGGTCAGTAGGTCTATCCTTGTGCCAATACCATGCAGTTTTGATCACTGTAGCTTTGTAGTATGTTTTAAAGTCAGGTAATGTGATACCTCCAACTTCATTTTTCTTTTTCAATATATCTTTGGCAATTCGGGGCCTCTTACCTCTCCAAATATATTTTGTGGTTAGTTTTTCCAGTTCCTTAAAAAATATAGTGTTGACTTTTATTGGGATTGCATTAAATCTGTAGATTAGTTTGGGTAGGATAGACATCTTGATGATGTTTAATCTTCCCATCCATGAACAGGGAATATTTTTCCATTTATTTAAGTCTTCTTTGATTTCCTTTAACAATGTTGTGTAGTTTTCTGTATATAAGTCCTTTACATCTTTAGTTAAATTTATTCCTAGGTATTTGATTCTTTTGTTTACTATTGTAAATGGTATTTTTTTCCTGATTTCCTCCTCAGTTTGCTGGTTATTGGTGTATAGAAATGCTACTGATTTTTGAGCATTGATCTTATAGCCTGCAACATTACTGAACTCCTTTATAAGTTCTAGAAGCCTTGTTGTCGATTTCTCAGGGCTTTCTATGTATAGGATCATGTCATCTGCAAATAATGAAATTTTTACTTCTTCTTTTCCAATCTGGATGCCTTTTATGTCCTTTTCTTGTCTCAGTGCTCGTGCAAGTACTTCTAAGACAATGTTAAATAGGAGTGGTGATAGTGGGCATCCTTGTCTTGTTCCCGATCTCAGAGGGAAGGCTTTTAGGATTTCACCGTTGAAAATGATGTTAGCTTTGGGTTTTTCATATATACCCTTTATTGTTTTCAGAAAGTTTCCATCTATTCCAATCTTTTGTAGTGTTTTTATGAGGAAAGAGTGCTGTATTTTGTCGAATGCTTTTTCTGCATCTATAGAGATGATCATGTGATTTTTTTCTTTCAGTTTGTTTATGTGGTGTATTACATTGATTGATTTTCTTATATTGAACCATCCTTGCATACCTGGGATGAAACCCACTTGGTCATGGTGTATAATCCTTTTGATATGTTGTTGAATGTGATTAGCAAGTATTTTGTTAAGGATTTTAGCATCTAGGTTCATTAGAGAAATTGGTCTGTAATTTTCCTTTCTTGTGGTATCTTTATTTGGTTTTGGTATTAGGGTAATGTTGGCATCATAGAATGAGTTAGGTAGTATTCCTTCTACTTCTATTTTTTGGAAGAGCTTAAGTAGAATTGGTGTTAGCTCTTTCCGGAATGTTTGGTAGAATTCAGCTGTGAAGCCATCTGGTCCTGGACTCTTCTTAGTTGGGAGGTTTTTAATGACTGAGTCTATCTCTTTACTTGTAATTGGGCTGTTGAGTTCATCTATTTCTTCTTTCATCAATGTCGGCTGTTTGTGGGTTTCTAGAAACTTGTCCATTTCCTCTAAATTGTCTTTCTTGTTGGCATATAATTTTTCAAAGTATCCTCTTATGATACTCTTTATTTCTGTGGGGTCAGTAGTGATATCCCCTTGCTCATTCCTTATTTTATGTATTTGCATCTGTTCTCTCTTTTTCTTTGTTAGTCTGGCTAAGGGTTTGTCAATTTTGTTGATATTCTCGAAGAACCAGCTTTTGGTTTTGTTTATTGTTTCCAGTGCTTTCTTATTCTCTATTTCATTTAGTTCTGCTCTAATCTTGGTTATTTACTTCTTTCTACTTCCTTTAGGTTTAGTTTGTTGTTGTTTTTCCAATTCCTCCAAGTGTGCAGTTAGGTCTTCAATTTTAGCTCTTTCTTCTTTTTTAATATATGAATTTATGGCTATGAACTTCCCTCTCAGGACTGCTTTCGCTGCATCCCATAGGTTTTGATATGTTGTGTTGTTGTTTTCATTAGTTTCAAGGTAGTTACTGATTTCTTTTGAAATTTCCTCTTTGACCCACTGTTTGTCTAAGAATGTGTTGTTTAACTTCCATATCCTTGTGCCTAACCTGTTTCTCTGGCCCTCATTGATTTCCAACTTCATTCCGTTGTGGTCAGAGAAATTACTTTGTATAATCTCAATCTTTCTGAATTCATTGAGTGTTGTTTTGTGGCCTAGCATTTGGTCTATTTTGGAGTATGTTCCATGTGCACTGGAGAAGAATGTAAATCCCGCTGTATTTGGGTGTAGTGTTCTGTATATGTCTATTAAGTCCAAATCTTCTAATGTATTGTTGAGTGCCTTAGTTTCTTTATTGATTCTCTGCCCAGATGTTCTGTCTAATGATGATAGTTGTGTGTTGAAGTCCCCTGCTATAATTGTAGAGGAATTTATTTCTCCTCTTAGTTTTTCCAGAGTTTGCCACACGTATTTTGAGGCACCTCGATTAGGTGAGTAAATGTTGATGATTGTTCTCTCTTCTTGAGAGATTACTACTTTTACTAATATGTAGTGTCCATCTTTGTCTCTTACAATAGTTTTGCGTTTAAAGTCTATTTTGTCTGATATTAGAATAGCTACTCCTGCCCTTTTTTGGCTATTGTTAGCTTGTGAAATGGTTTTCCAGCCATTCACTTTCAGCCTCCTTGAATCCCTGGGCCGAAGGTGGGTTTCTTGTAGACAGCATATAGATGGATCATATTTTCTTATCCATTCTGCCAATCTGTGTCTTTTGATTGGTGAATTTAATCCATTGACATTCAGTGTTATTACTCGTAACGAATTTCTTACTTCAGTCATTTTTTCTTTCGGTTAATGTATGTCATATGTTGTTTTGTTTCTCTTTTTGACTTTTCAGTTGTTTTTAAACTCTCCTCCAACTCTCTCTCCTTTGTTTTTTCCTTTCAGCTTGTAGAGATTCCTTTAGTATTTCTTGAAGTGCTGGTTTCTTCTTGACATACTCTCTTTATTTTTTTTTTTTTTCTTTATTTTTTAAGGATTTATTTATTTATTTAATTTTATCCATTTTTACACCCCTTCCCCCTCCCCCCCTGTTTTTGCTGTTTCTGTGTCCATTCGCTGGGCAACTCTGTGTCCATTTTCTGCCCTCTCTTCTCATCCTTCTCCTCCTGTCTTCACTGGGATTCAATCCTTGGAATCTCTGATGTAGGAGAGAGGCATCTTGCCCGCGCAACCTTAGTTGCTGGTTTTTCGGTGCGTCTCATCTTGCCTCTCCCTTGTGTCACTCTCCTATTATGTCATCATCTTGCTGTGTGGCTCGCGGGAACTGGTGGTGCGCCCGCGCACAGGGCCTGGCGGCCCACGCACCTTCTATATATTTTTTAAATTTTTACCAGGAGGTCCCGGGGATCGAACCCAGGTCCCTCCATATGGGAGATGGACGCCAACCAGATATAGCCCCCTGCTATATCTCTTAAGGTTGACCAGAGATACCTAGAGTTACAGTCTTTTCCCATACAGGATGGACATATAATAAATCAGGCTTAGTTTATCACCAGCATTCTAAAAACCAGACCTAGGGAGGAAAACGAGGTCTGGGGACACATGCATGGTTTCTAATATAGCGAATGTTTAGCCCACCCTGATTATCACAGAATCAGGACAGTGAGAATATTCGCATTTGACATACTCTCTTAATTGCTGTTTATCTGTGAATATTTTGAACTCTCCATCATTTTTGAATGCCAATTTTGCTGGATAGAGAATTCGTGGCTGGAAGTTTTTTTCTTTTAGTGTTTTGACTATGTCATACCACTGTCTTCTTGCCTCCATGGTTTCAGCTGAGAAATCAGCACTTAATCTTATTGTGCTTCCCTTGTATGTGATGGTTCTCTTTTCTCTTGCTGCCTTGAGTATTTTCTCTTTGTCTTGAGCATTGGACAATTTGACAAGTATATGTCTTGGAGTTGGCCTGTTGGGATTTATACTATTTGGGGTGCGCTGTGCTTCCTGGATCTGCACATCCATCTCTCTCAATAGAGTTGGGAAGTTTTCAGCCATAACTTCCTTCAACACTCCTTCTGTTCTCTTTCTCTTCTCTTCTCCTTCTGGGATGCCCATAATGCGTATGTTTGTGCATTTTGCATTATCGGTTAATTCCCTGAGACCATACTGGATTTTTTCTATCTTTTTGTCTATCTTTCTACAATCTCTTTGATTTCAACTGTATTGTCTTCCATATCACTAATTCTTTCCTCTGCCTGTTCAATTCTGCTGCCATGTGAGTCCAGCGTCTTTTTCATTTCTTGACTTGTGTCTTTGTTCCCCATCATATCCATTACCTTTTTAGGTGTGTTAGCTATTTCTTCTGTATGTTCTCCCAGTGTCTTCTTTATATCCTTAATCTCTTCCTTCAGTTCTTTAAGCTGGTCCATGATATTTGTTTGGATAGCTTTGATTAGTTGTTCAATGTACTGCATTTCTTCCTGGTTTTTATTTTGTGCACTGGACTGGTCCATGTTTTCCAGTTTCTCAGAGACATTTGTATTTTTCTTTTGCCCTCTGGTCTTCATATTATCTTGATGGGTTTGTTCAGTTGATTAGCTTTTCTCTATGCTCTAGAATTTTATTTAGCTGTTGGTTCTGCGTGTGAGTTAAGTTTTCTCTTTGGCAGTTTTTCTTCTTATTTTATTTCCTTACTTCTTTCTATGTTCCCTTGAAGGCAAAAGGTTAGGGCCAGAGGAATGAAAAGATGTAAGGAAGGCAGAAGGATAATAGAAATATTGATAAAAGTTAGAAGAGGGGAAAAATGAGACTTAATGAGATGAATATTTAACTTGAGTAGGCAGTGTAGAGTACTAGGAAAAAATATGGAGTTCCTACAATGGACTGGGAAAACAAATGGAGGAATATATATATATATATATAGTGATTTAGAAGGCTAGAATTATGAGGAGGGAGAGAAATAGTAGAGAAAGGTCTGAAAGGAAAAAGTTAATACTAATAAAAAAAAAAAGAAAAAAGAAGAAGAAGAAAACAAAATAGTTGGGATAGAAATTGACACCCTTAAGTTGTGGGCCTATGAAAAAATGTTGTCTCTAAGAGCCACAACAGAAAACAGAAGGCAGAAAGATGCAGGAAGGATAAGCGATAGTTTGTAATACAGAATCAATATATACAGCGAGTGGGAAATTACTGAATAAGAAGCCCAGCAAAGAAGCGACAAGCTGGCAGCACCTATTTAAAAAAAAAAAATAGAAGGAAAAAGGAAGGGGGGAGGAAAACGGAAATAATAGCAATAGACCAGAAAGTAACAGAGAAAAACCAAAGATCCACACAGGCAAGCAGTCAAACAGAGCTAAGGGGGGTCAATGATTCCCCTAGGGTCCACGTGGATCCTTCCTGCCTACTTGTGTTTATCAATGAATTTCCCCACAGGGTTCTATATGCAGATCCTGAAGCAGCTTTTAGCTATTAAACTAAATTAAAAAGAATTTATTTTTCATTTGTTGAGATGACCTCACTTTTTTTTTTTTTTTTTTTTTAGCCAAATGCAGGACCCAAAATAATTCCTCCTCTAGACCAACCCCCTTACGGAAGGGACCCTAGCTGGGCCCGTGGAAATTAATCAAGCAAGTCCCACTTTCCGGACTCCCCAGGTTAGCTGTAGCTCTGATGTTAGTCAGTGAGGAGTGCTAAAGACGGCGGATTCCGCCCCTTCTGGCGCCGAGCTCCAGCGTCACCGGGCTGCTCAGTAAATCAGTTTGAGTGCAGATTCGCGTCTGCTCTCAGCCTGATGCTGCTTCAGGTCGGCTTATCTGCTCCCCAAAGCTATGGGGCGGTGCAGGCAGCCAGATCGATGTCTAAAAATATAAAATACCCTTCCCTGTCTTCCAACCGAACCCTCCCTTCTTTGGGAAGTGTCCCTTCCTCCTGGCTCCGCAGCGGCCCGGGTCTTATCCCTGGGTGGCTAGGGAAATCAGCTGCGTTCCCCGACCAAAATCCCCCCTCCGGTTCACCGGGTGCTGATTAGCTCGTTTGCTCTGTTCACACAAGGTCCAAGGGGCGCCAGGCAGCCAGATCCCCAGAAAATAAAACTTTTTCACCCCGCCCGCGGCTCCAAATGGCCGTTTTATTTTTTTTCCCCTAACCGCGGGCCCCAGCCGCCTGTGCCAACCTCCACCGGCAGCCCCAAAACTCACGAATCTCCACCGTTCGGTCCACACCGCCGATCCGCGCGGATAGATGTCCCAAGCCTCTCACTCCACGCGTGCACAGCACAGACCCCCGGGCAGGACCCCGTCCCCAATCCGCCTTGCTCTGGGAGCTTGCAGTGTGTGCCCTCCTACACTAACGCCATCTTGGCCCTCCATTCATCTGTTGATGGACAATTGGGTTACTTCTAACTTTTGGAAATAGTGAATAATGCTACTATGAACATTGGTGTGCATGTATCTGTTTGTGTCCCTGCTTTCAATTCTTCTGGGCATATACCCAGTAGTAGGATGTCTGGATCATATGGCAGTTCTATACTTAGTTTCCTGAGGAACAGCTAAACTTTCCTCCACAATGGCTGCACCATTCTACATTCCCACCACCAGTGGATAAGGGTTCCCATTCCTCCACATCCTCTCCAACACTTGTAGTCTGTTTTTCAATAGCCGTCATTCTAATGGGTGTAAGATGATATCTCATTGTGATTTTGATTTGCTTTTCCCTAATTGCTAGTGATGTTGAGCATATTTTCATGTGCTTTTTAGCCATTTGCATTTCTTTGGAGAAATGTCTATTCACATCACTTGCCCATTTTTTAAATGTTTCTTTTTGTCTTTTTATTTTCGAAGTGTAGGATTTCTTTATATATACTGGATATTAGACCCCTATCAGATATATGGTTACCAAATATTTTCTCCCATCGAGTAGACTGCTTTTTCACTTTCTTGACAGACTCCTTTGAGGTGCAAAAGTTTTTAATTTTGAGGTGGTCCCATTTATCTGTTTTTCTTTTGTTGTTCATGCTTTGGGTGTAAAGTTCATGAAACCGTTTCCTAATCCAAGATCTTGTAGACCTTTCTGTACATTTTCTTCCAAGATCTTTGTGGTCCTGGCTCTTATATTTAGATCTTTGATCCATCTTGAGTTACTTTTTGTATAAGGTGTGAGATGGTGTTCCTCTGTCATTCTTTTGGATATGGATATCCAGTTCTCCAAGCACCAGTTGTTGATAGGCCATTCTCTCCCAGTTGAGTGGGGTTGGTGGCCATGTCTAATATCAGTTGACTGTATATGTGGAGATCTATATCAGAACTCGCAATACAGTTCCATTGGTCTGTATGTCTCTTCTTGTGACAATACCATAGTTTTCTTTCTTGTGGCGTCTTTGTTTGGCTTTGGTATTAGGGTAATGTTGGCATCATAGAATGAGTTAGGCTATGTTCCCTCCATTTCTATTTTTTGGAAGACTTCAAGCAGGATTGATGTTAGTTCTTTCCAGAATGTTTTGTAGAATTCACATGTGAACCTGCCTGGGCTCTTCTTAGTTAGGAGGTTTTTGACGACTAATTCTGTCTTGTTACTTGTGATTGGTCTGTTGAATTCATCAATTTCTTCTTTCATAAATGTAGGCTGCTTGTGTGTTTCTAGAAATTTGCCCATTTCCTTCAAATTATCCATCTTGTTGGCATATAATTTTTCAAAGTATCCTCTTATGATACTCTTTATTTCTGTGGGGTCAGTGGTGATATTCCCTTGTTTCTTATTTTATGTAATTGCATCTTCTCTTTTTTCTTTGTTAGTCTAGCTAAGGGTTTGCCAATTTTATTAATCTTCTCAAAGAATCAGTTTTTGGTTTTATTTTTTTTGTGTGCTTTCTTATTTTCAATTTCTTTTAGCTCTGCTCTAATCTTTGTTATTTCCTTCTTTCTCTTTCTTTGGGGTTAGTTTGTTGTTCTTTTTCTAATTCTTCCAGGTTTGCAGTTAAGGCTTTGATTTTAGCTCTTTCTTCCCTTTTAATATAGGCATTTATGGCTATGAATTTCCCTCTCAGTGCAGCTTTTGCTGCATCCCATAGGTTTTGATATGTTGTGTTGTCATTTTCATTCATTTCAATGTAGTTACTGATTTCTTTTGTGATTTTCTCCTTGACCTGTTTGTCTAAGAGGGTGCTGCTTAACTTCCATATCTTTGTGCCTAATCTGGTTCTCTGGCCTTTACTGATTTCCAGCTTCATTCCATTGTGGTGAGAGAAATTACTTTGTATAATTTCGATCTGTCAAAATTCATTGAGAGTTGTTCTGTGGCCTAGTATGTTGTCTATCCTGGAAACTGATCTATGTGCACTCAAGAAGAATGTATATCCCATTGTATTTGGATGTAATGTTCTATATTTGTCTACTAGGTCCAGATCCTCTTATGTATTATTCAAGGTCTTAGTTTCTTTCTTGATTCTCTGTTGAGATGTTCTGTCTAATGGTGATAATGGTATATTAAAGTCCCCCACTATAATTGTAGAAGGATCTATTTCCCCACTTAGTTTTTCCAATGTTTGCCTCATGTATTCTGAGGTGCCCTTGTTAGGTGCATAAACGTTTATGATTGTTCTTTCTTCTTGATATCCTTTTTATTAATGTATAGTAGCTTTCTTTGTCTCTTACAGTAGTTTTGTATTTAAAGTCTATTTTGTCTGAAATTAGTATAGCTACGCCCACCCATTTTTGGTTACTGTTTGCATGTAAAATTGTTTTCCCACTATAGCAGTTTGGCAGTTTGATATAGCTTTGAATTTCAAAAATAGTTATTGGATTATGCTTGTAAACTGGTCTGTTAATCTGGGCATGATTAAGTTATGATTAGGGCATTGACTGGGCCACGTCAGTAGGGCATTGATCCCCACCCCTTGGTGGGTGGGGAATCAAATATAAAAGGCATGGCAAAGGACAGAGTTGTAGTAGTTCTGATGTTGGAGCTTTGATGCTGGAGCCCTGGGAGGTGAGCAGACAGAGGAGCTTGGTTGTGAGGAAGGAGAGAAGGCCCTGGGACAGAGACAAGCCATTCGCCTGATAGTCTACAGCTGGCCTTGTGGAGAGAGGCAAAGCCTAGAGAGCCTCATAGTCTACAGCTGACCTTGTGGAGCTTAGCTCCTTGAGGAGCTAAGCCCAGAGAGAAACACAGCCCCGGGAAGAGAGGAAACCAAGAAGCCTGAACCCTGGCAAATGTCAGCAGCTGTCTTGCTCCAACACGTGGCAATGGACTTTGGTGAGGGAAGAAATCTATGCTGGATGGCCTGGTAACTGTGGACTTCTACCCCAAATAAATACCCTTTATAAAAACCGACCTATTTCTGGTATTTTGCATCAGCACCCCTTTGGCTGACTAATACACCCACCATTCCCTTTCAGCCTCCTTGAGTTCCTGGGTCTAAGATGGGTTTTTGTAGACACCATATAGATGGGTTATATTTCCTTATCCATTCTGATCATCTGTGTCTCTTGACTGGAGAGTTTAATCCATTAACATTCAATGTTGTTACTATTAAGGAATTACTTACTCTTAGTCATATTTTCTTTAGGTTTATGTATGCTATATGTTATTTTTATTTCTCTTTTTATCTTTTTAGTCATTCTTACACTCTCTTCCAACACTCTCTCGCCTGTTTTTTCCTTTCAAACTGTGGAACTCCCTTCAGCATTCCTTGAAGGGCAGGTTTCTTATTGACAAACTCTCTTAATTTCTGTTTATCCATGAATATTTTGAACTCTCCTTAATTTTTGAATGCCAGGTTTGCTGGATAGAGAATTCTTGGCTGGAAGTTTTTTCTTTAGCACCTTAACTATGTCATACCACTGCCTTCTTGCCTCCATGGTTTCAGATGAGAAATCAGCACTTAATCTTATTGAGCTTCCCTTGTATGTAATGGATCTCTTTTTTTCCTGCTGCTTTCAATACTCTCTCTGTCTTGAACATTGGACAATTTGACTAACATATGTTTTGGGGTTGGCCTGTTAGAATTTATACTGTTTGGGGTGCGATTCCCGGGCATGTACATCCATGTCCCTCAAAAAAGCTGGGAAATTTTCAGCCATTACTTCCTCCAACACTCCTTCTGCCCCCTTTTACTTCTCTTCTCCCTCTGGGATGCCTATAATGCATATGTTTGAGCGTTTCGTGTTGTCATTCACATCCCTAAGTTCCTGCTGGATTTTTTCTATCTTTTAATCTGTCTGTTCTACTATCTGTCTGATTTCAGATGTACTGTTTTCCACATTGCTGATTCTTTCCTCTGCCTGTTCAAATCTGCTGTTATGTGCTTCCAGAGTATTTTTGATTTCTTTCATTGTGCCATTCATCACCATCATATCCTTTATCTTTTTCTGTACATTTACAATTTCTTCAGTATGTTCTCCCAGTGTCTTCTTAATGTCCTTAATCTCTTCCTTCACTTCATTAAGTTGATTCATGATATTTGTTTGGACATCTCTGATTAGTTGTTCCATGTTCTGCATCTCCTCCTGTTTTTTAATTTGTTGGACTGTGTCATGTCCTCATGTTTCTTAGTGTGGCTTGTAATTTTTTGTTGGTGTCTAAGGCATCGGTTTATCTTGATGGGTTTATTCATTTGATTATCTTCTCTTTCTACTCTACTTGTTATTGTTTTTGTGTGTGTGGTAAGGTTTCACTTTGACACTTCATTCCTCTTATTCTATTTCCTTGCTGTTGTCTATGTTCCTTTGAAAAAATTAGGACAGTGAAAAGGAAAGAGATAAGAAGAGAAAAAGAATATTAGTAATAATAATAGTGAAAGGTGGAAGTGGAACTGTACAAGACCTAAGAAAATGAATAATTAACATGAGAAGAAGTACAGTGGAATAAGAATAAAAAAGTCGAATAGAAGCAATGAAATGGGAAACAAAATAGAAAAAATATATATAGAATGAATTAAAAGGCCAGAGTGATGAGAATAGAGGAAAAGAAAAAAGAAAAGAGAAAAAGAAAAAAAGTAAAAGTAGAAAGAAAACAGAGAAAAAAAGAGAGAGAAATAAAAACAAGAAAAATTGAAGCCCAAACAAAAAGAGGTGGAATGAAAGAAAAACAACAGAAAACAGAAGATAGAAAAATGAAGGAAAGAAAATAACTGGTATAGGTGTAAAAAATCAGTAAAAGAGAAAAAAGGGGAACAAAGACAGGGTAAACCCAACAAAGAAGAAACAAGACAGCAGCAACTAATTTTTAAAAAAGGAGAAAGAAAGGAGAAAAAACCCAAAACAAGGAAAAACAGCCTTCCTTCTTAGGCTTCTATGGAGCTTCTCAGGCTGCTGGTGTTCATCAATCTGTCACCCTGCAGCCTGCCCTCTGCAGGCTTTGAACTAGGTTTTAGCAAGTAATAGAAGGGGAAAAAAGGGAAACTTTTTTTAAAAAAAATAAGAGATCCAAGAAAAGCTAATACAAAAGGAATGTCTACATGTTTCCTGTTGTAAAGTATCATCTGGATGCCTGATAACCCAGTGCATCACTTCTCTAAGAAGGGCCAGGAATCGAAACAGGGACCTCGCATATGTATGGCGGGAACTCCACTGAGCTAAGCTCTCCTCTTAGGTTAGTTAGCCTTTCAGAAACCTATCAGCCCCCTTTCCCTTGGGCAGGTTAAATTCCTAGCAGTTTTCCAGGGTCCTGCTGATTAGGTGCCTGTCTCTGCCCCCTCTCTAATCTAACTTCTCTCTTTACCCCAGCAGCTGGGCGTGACAGCCTACCTGATGCTATCCCCCCTCCCTTCTCCCCATTGGCTCGGTGTGCCTTCCGAGATTCATAGGGGGCTCAGCAAGCCAAACTCACCACAAAGAAACCATTCTCCACCCTCCCAGACCCCTCTTCCTCCCAAGAAATGCCCCCTCACAATCTGTTCAGAGCAGCGAGCCAGGGTCTTCACCTAGGCTATTTGCCCTGAAGGTGGGGTATATGTGCAGCTTTCAGCCATAGGGGTGAGCAATTCACGGTTTTCCTTTGGCTTCTTTATCTTTCCAGTACCCTCCTAGATGACTCAGAGCACCTTCCGGTTCTATATATATTCAAAGCCGCTCCTTCAGATAGGTTTCTGCCCCTCTCTCTGCTCCTTTGTTGTCCCAGTGTCGTCTTAATATCCTTAACTTCTTTAGGCATCTCATTGAATTTATTGAGGAGGTTTGTTTGAACATCTATGATTAGTTGTCTCAACTCCTTTATGTCATCTGGAGGTTTATCTTGTTCCTTTAACTGGGTCATATATTTTTGTTTCTTCACATGGATTGTAATTTTTTGTTGGTGTTTCAACAACTGATTTACTAGATATATTTATTCTTTGTCCCTTTACTCTATTTAGGGCTTTCTATTTGATTGGCTTTGTGCTACAGCTCCTCTTTGATACTTGGTTCAACTTAATTTGGAACTTTATAGTGGCTTGTATTTAGCCAATCTGAATTTTTAGCTCTTTTTCATCTGTTTCTTGCCCTTAACCCCTTGCTGGTTACAGAACAAGAACTAAGGGTGCAATTGGTACTGTAAGCTGTGGAGGTTGAAGCTGCCTGCATTGCCCCAGAAACCGATGAAAATTCTTCCATCTTTCTCCCCTGCCAGGGGTAGGGACAGAGCCACAGCTGTGTGCAGTAATCCAAGCTGTGCAGGCCAAGACTGTCTGTAGTTGCCCAGAGATTCGATGAAGCTCCATGTCCCATCCTCCCCTGCCAGGGATGGGAATAGAGCCTCTGGTGTGCCCGAAATCTATTCTGTGCAGGCTGAATGTGACTGCAGTTGCCCAGAGAGGGTGAGGGAGCACTGTCCCTTCTCCTGCTCTGTCAGGAGTATGGATGAAGCCACAGATGTGTCCAATAATCTAGTTTGTGCAGGCTGAAAGTGGCTGCAGTTGCCTGGAGAGGTTAAGGGAGCACTGTCCCTTCTGCCTTGTCAGGGATGGGAATGGATTGATCCACAGGAGTGCCCAACACTCTAGTCCATGCAGGCTGGAAGGGACTACCATCTCTTCCTCCCTCGTTGTTGGGAAATGGCAATTCCAACTCCAGCCAGGGAATAACTCACGAGAGGTGGTTTTTGCCACCAACGTGGAATAGGCACTGGCCTCTGTGGTGTGGAGTGCTTTACTCACGAATCTTCACTGCAGATGGGCAGTCTCCTCCTTCCGTTCTTTCAGGGATGTTGCAGGATGCTATTCTGGTCTCCTGGCCCCCCCACCAAATAAGTGATTTAGATAGCTCTGACTGATTAATAACTGCCCTGTAAGATGAGCTGACTTTTGCAGCTCCTTACTCTGCCACCATCTTGCCCCCCCCTCAGTTTATATATTTTTTCTTTTTTTCCTTTATTTTTAAAGAATCTTTAGATTGCATAAATGTTATATCAAAATATAGGGGATTCCTATATACCCTACCCCCTCTCCTGCCCACACTTTCTCCCATTAATAACATCTTTCATTAGTGGGGTACATTTGTTACAATTGATGAACATATATTGAAGCATTGTTACTAACCATAACTATAGTTTACATTATGGTTTACACTTTGCACCATACAATTTTAAAGGTTTTGGCAAAATGTATAATGACTTGTATCAATCATCACAATATCATGCAGAACAATTCCAATGTCCCCAAAATGCCCCATGTTACACCTATTCTTCCCTCCCCCTCCTCTCAGAACTTCTGGCGATGACTGTATTGATATCAAGGCTACAAGTTCTTCCATTACTATAATAATAATGTCTACTTTAGTCCATAGTTGCATTTTCCCCTTATGTTTGTTCATTCCTCAATCTTTAGGATTTTGAGGTGGTGATGTCCACTCTGTTTCTTTCTTTCTTTTTTTTTTTTCTTTTCTTTTTTTTCCCACTCTGTTTCTAATTGAGAGGGAGCTTAGATCCCATAGGGCAGATGGTAGGAAGGGTCTTGCTTACAGTTGTAGATACACTTTTCTTTGGTATGGGCATTGTCCATCATCATCTTTTTGTTAGATGTCCTGGGTGAGACCAAGGAACTGGAGAGTAGGTATTGGCTGCAACACTGCTGAGATCCAGGGCTCAACTGGCATATGAGCAGCTGGAAAATTTAAGTCTCTGGGACATATATTTAATGGGTATAGTGCTAATTATAAGTTCAAATAAAAGGGGCAGAAGAACCATGTGCAGGAAAATTATAAATGAGTCTCTGATACATTGAGGGGATAGGTTATCGTGTGTTCCAAGGTAAGGCCCACTGACATGGTGCCGAATTTCTGGGGTTGTCTGCCCTGCCTATAGTGTCCAGATGTTTCTAAAGGCCATAGAAGCCCCCCACCCCACTTGAGGCTTTAAGTTCGTGAGACCTCCTAAGGCAATATATACTACTAGGCTAAGTTTCAATTTCACAAGAACAAGGTTCGTAAGTACAACCATCAACATCCAGGGCCTGGTGTAATGGTCTGTCCTCCTTTGCTGGGCACTGCCCTTGCACTTGGGGGATTCTTGCCGCTCTATTAGAGAATGTAGCAGGACTCCCCAGGATGGGAATTCATTATTCCATCGGTTATTGTGTAGGTCTCCACCCACCAAGACAACACCCCACGGCCACTTGAACACATTTCATATGCCATAGAGGCATGCCCCAGGTACACCTCTCCCCACACATCCCCCCACCACTGACACCCCACATCAGTGGTCCTCTGCCACAGTTGTGATTCTTCTGTAATCCTAAACTTCCCCCAAAACAAAGCCAAATAAATAAATAAATAAAAATAAGAAAAAATACAAAATAAAATAAAAAAATATATATGTATAATATTAAATTTTTCGCATTATGTCTTTCATTATATAAGATCTGGCCTCTTACTTACAGTGACAATTTCTTCTGTATGTTCCCCCAGTGTCTTATTTTTTTCAGTTTATTTTCAAAGAAGCTTTAGGTGACAGAAAAGTCACATAGAAAATACAGGGGGTTCCCATATACCCCACCCCCTCTCCTTCTCATATTTTCCCCTATTAATAACATCATACATGAGTATTGTACATTTGTTACAACTGATGAACAGCTATTGAAGCATTGCTAATAACAACAATCAATGGTTTACACTATCATTCACATTCTGTACAGTACACTTTTGTAAATTCTAACAAAATGCATAATGGCCTGTATCCATCATTGCAGCATCATGCAGAACAATTCCAATGCCCCATTCTCCATCCATTCTTTCCTCCCCTGGGAACCCATGGTAACCATAGGTTGCAATTTTTGAAGAATAAGGTTCATAGTTACTGCATCAATATTGAGATCTTGACATATTGGTCCATCTTCTTTTATTAGGCACCATGTACTCAAGAAATTCTTGCCCCTCTAGTTGAAAACATAGCAGGACTCCCCAGGATGGTTGTTTAATATTTTCTTGTTTATTGTTTGTCTCCACCCACTGAGCTGACACACTATGACAAGGTAAACACATTCATATTCCATACAAGCATGCCCCAGGTGCATCCTTTCCCACATACCCCCCACCAACGTCCTGTATCAGTGACCCTCCCCTGCCATATTTGCCAAAAGAACATTCCCACCATTGTAGTTTCAACACAGACTTACAAATCCCCAGAGTTCACCTGTTCCTCCAGCCCTCCCCCCAGTTTCATGAAGAGTCCAACCCCCCCACCCTGTTCACCCCCATATTCTTACACTGTTTACCCCATTTGCATCGCACCACCACTACCCCCAACCCCCATCCACTGCCAAACCACTCCCTTCCACCTAATCATGGGTTTTGCCCATATTCATATTGAACATTGGCTCGCCACACTCTACTCTCTTTCTGTCTCCTAATAACTTATCTTCCAGACTCTAGTTCTGTGAGTCTGCTCAATATGCTTAATTCATATCAGACACGTCATGTAATATTTGTCCTTCAGTTCCTGGCTTACTTCACTCAACATAAGGTCTTCAAGATTCATCCATGTTATCCCGTGTGTTAAAACTGCATTCCTTCTTACAGCTAAGTAATATTCCATTGTATTTATATACCACAATTTGCTCATCCATTCATCTGTTGATGGACACTTGGGTTGCTTCCTAACTTTTGTCAAGAGTGAATAATGCCGCTATGAACATTGGTGTGCATATATCTGTTTGTGTCCCTGCTCTCAAATCTTTTGCATATATACCCAGCAGTGGGATTGCTGGATCATATAGCAATTCTACAGTTAGCTTCCTGAGGAACTGCCAAGCTGTCCTCAACAATGGCTGCACCATTCTATATTACCGCCAGCAGTGGATGAGGGTTCCCTTCCTCTACATCCTCTCCAACACTTGTAGTTCTCTGTTGTTTTTAAAACAGTTGCCTTTCTGGTAGGTGTGAAATGATATATCATTGTGGTTTTGATTTGCACTTCCCTAATAGCTAGTGATGTTGAACATTTTTTTTTTCATGTGCTTTTTAGCCATTTGTATTTCCTCTTTGGGGAAATGCCTATACAAATCTTTTGCCTATTGGTGAATCATAGAGATTCTTTATATATTCTGGATATTAAACACTTACTGGATATGGGATTTTCAAATATTTCCTCCCATTGAGTAAGTTTTCTTTTTCCTTTCTTGACAAAGTCCTTTGATGGACAAAAGTTTTAAATTTTGAGGTGGTCCCATTTATCTATATTTTCTTTCACTGCTTGCACTTTGTGTGTAAAGCCTAGAGACCATTGCCTACAACAATATTCTGAAGATGTTTCTATATATTTTCTTTTAGAAATTTTAAGTCATGGTTTTTATGATTAGGTTTTTGCTTCATTTGGAGTTAAGTCTTTTATATGGTGTGAGATATGGATCCTCTTCCATTCTTTTGCATAAGGATATCCAGTGCTTCCATTTGTTGAAGAGACTATTCTTTCCCAATGAGTGGACTTGGCAATCGTATCAAAAATCAATTGGCTGAAGGTGTGAGGGTCTATTTCTGAACTCTAAATTCAATTCCGTTGGGCAATATATCCAGCCATATTCCCATACTTGCTGTTTTGACCACTGTAGCTTTGTGATATGCTTTACCGCAAGGAATTGGAAGTCCTCCAACTTCTTTCTTATTTTCAAGATGTTTGCGGTTATTCAGGGCCCCTTAACCTTCCAAATAAATTTGATTATTGGCTTTTCAATTTCTGCAAAGTAGGCTGTTGGAATTTTGATTGTGAGTGCATTGAATCTTTGTCAGCTTGGGTAGAATTGACATCCTAATGATATTTAGTCTTTCAATCCATTAACACAGTGTGTCCTTCCATTCATTTAGTTATTCTTTGATTTCTTTTAAAATTGTTGTGTAGTTTTTTGAGTACAAGTCCTGCATATCCTTGGTAAAATTTATTCCTAGATATTTAATTATTTTAATTGCTCTTGTAAGTGGAATTTTCTTCTTGATTTGTTCTTCAGACTGATCATTACTCATGTATAAAAACACTACTGATTTTTGCATGTTGATCTTGTCTTTCCACTTTGCTGAATTCATTCATTAGCTCTAATGGCTTTGTTGTAGATTTTTCGGGACTTTATACATATAGGCTCATATCTTCTGTAAATAGTGAAAGTTTTACATCTTCTTTTCCAATTTGATGCCTTTCATTTCTTTTTCTTGCCTACTTGCTCTTGCTAGAACTTCTAGTACAGTGTTGAATAAGAGTGGTGGCAGTGGTCATTCTTGTCTTGTTCCACATCTTAGAGGGAAAGTTTTCAGTCTTTTAACATTGAGTATGACGTTAGCTGTGCGTGTTTCATATATGCCTTTTGTCATGTTGAGGAAGTTTCCATCTATTCTTATTTTTGAAGTGTTTTTATCAAGAAAGGATGCTGAATTTTTTTCAAATGCATCGAGAGAATCATGTGCTTTTTCCTCTTCGTTTTGTTAATGTGTTGTATTAAATTATTCAATTTTCTTGTGTTGAACCACCCTTGCATACCTGGAATAAAACATATGATCATGGTATATAATTCTTTTAATGTGTAGTTGGATATGATTTGCAAGTATTTTGTTCAGGAGTTTTGCACCTATACTCATAAGGGAAATTGGTCTGTTTTTCTTTTCTTGTGGTATTTTTATCTGGTTTTGGTTTCAGAGAGATGTTGACCTCATAGAATGAGTTGTATAATATTCCTTTCTGTTCATTTTTTTTGAAAAGTTGGAGCAGGATTGGTATTAATTCTTCTTGGAATGATTGGTAGAATTCACCTGTGTAGCCATCTGGTCCTGGGCTTTACTTTGTTGGGATGTTTTTGATGACTGATTCAATTTCTGCATTTGTAATTGGTCTGTTGAGGTCTTCTCTTTCTTCTAGAGTTGGTATAGATTGTTCATGTATTTCTAGGAATTTGTCCATTTCATCTAGATTGTCTAAATTGTTGACATACAGTTTTTCATAATATCCTCTTATGATCCTTTAAACAAATTTTAAATTAACAACTTTATTTCAAACTCACAAAAATAAAAGAACAGAAAAAAGTCAGCTGTATTAGTCAGCCAAAGGGGTGCTGATGCAATATGCCAGAAATCTGTTGGCTTTTATAAAGGGTATTTATTTGATGTAGAAGCTTACAGTTACCAGGCCATAAAACATAAGTTACTTCCCTCACCAAAGTCTGTTGCCACGTGTTGGAGTAAGATGGCTGCCGACATCTGCAAGGGTTTAGGCTTCCTCTTCCTCTTAAGGATCTGTGGTCCAAGCTTCTTCCAATATCAGCTGTAGGCTGGGATAAATCTTGTCTCTCTCCTGGGGCTCATTTCTCTCTGGGCTCAGCTGCTCTGCTCTCTCCACAAGGCCAGCTGTAGACTATCAGGCTAATGGCTTGTCTCTCTTCCAGGGGCCTCTGCCATGTCTATGGAGCCTTCTCTCCTTCCTCACATATCTGCTTCTCTGTGTGTTTACTTCCTGGGGCTCTAATATCAAAACTCCAACTAACTCCTCTGCCTTGTTGTTTCCCCTGTAAGTCCCCACCCACCAAGGGGGCAGGGACTCAAAGTCTTACTGACGTGGCCCAATCAAAACCCTAATCATAATTTAATCAAGTAAAAGTGAAACCTCTGAAGATAATACAACCTAATACACCCAGAGGAACACACCAGTTTACAAACACAATCCACTATCTATTTTTGGAATTCATAAACAATATCAAACTGCTACAGCAGCTCACCAAGTTATGGAAACATTACTCCTAAATTCTTTTTCAGGCACTTTTATCTCATCTAATTCCAATTGCTAACTCAGTTTTTCCTCTAGTGTTCAGAAAGATAAACAGATGAACACAGATTAGTCAAACGACATAATCATGGTATCCTTATGAATGAAAACAAATGATGAAGAGAAAAAAAATGCTTAATAGTATTCATACCTCATAAAACCAAACCCCATATTCTTTTTTTTTTTTTTTTTTTAACCTTTAGGATTAATATAACACCAACTTAGCAAAGTTGGTGCTCTTATGACCCATTTCATTTCTGTGGGGTCAATAGAAATGTCCCCCCTCTCGTTTTTGATACTATTTATTTGCATCTTTTCTCTTTTATTCTTTGTCATTCTAGCTAAGGATTTGTTAATTTTATTAATCTTTTCAAAGAACCACCTTTTGGTTTGTTAATTCTCTCTATTGCTTTTTGATTCTCAATTTCATTTATTTCTTCTCTAGCCTTTTTTATTTCTTTCCTTCTGCTTGCTTTGGGATTAGTTTGCTGTTCTTTTTGTAGTTCTTCCAGGTGTGCAGTTATATCTTTGATTTTAACTCTTTCTTCTTTTTAAATGTAGGTGTTTAGGGCTATAAATTTCTCTCTCAGCACCGCCATCACTGTATTCCAAGAATTTTGATATGTTGTGTTTTCATTTTCATTTGTCTCAGGATATTTACTGATTTACCTCGCAATTTCTTTTTGGCCAACTAATTAAGAGTGTGTTTTTTAACTTCCATATATTTGCAAATTCTCAAATCCTCCACCTGTTATTGATTTCCAGCTTCATTCCATTATGGTCAGAGAAAGTGCTTTGTATAATTTCAGTCTTTTTATATGTCTGTTAGGTCTAGTTCATTTATCATATTATTCAAGTTCTCTGTCACCTTATTTTTCATCTATCTAGATGTTCTATATACTGAGGTGAGTAGTGTATTGAAGTCTACAACTATTATCTTACATAGGTCTATTTCTTCCTTCAGTTTTACCAGGTGTTTGCCTCATGTATTTTGTGGCACTGTGGTTAGGTGCATAAATATTTTTATTGTTATTTCTACTTGGTGGATTGCCCCTTTTATTAACCTATAGTATTCTTCTTTGTTAACAAAGTTTTGCATTTAAAGTCTATTTTTTTTCCTATATTAGTATAGCTACCCCAGCTCTTTATTTATTTGGTTACTATTTGGAGGAAATATCACTTTCCAGCCTTTCACTTTCAAACTATTTGTGTCTTTGGGTCTAAAGTGAGTCTCTTGTAAACAATATATAGTTGAGAACACGCTTTTTAAAAATCCATTCTACAAATCTGTGTATTTTGATTGGGGAGTTTAATCCATTAACATTTAATGTTATTACTGTAAAGTAGTACTTACATCAGCCATTTTATCTTTTGGGTTTTATATGTCATCTTTTTTTCATCTCTCTCTTTACCCCTTTAGTTACCCTTACTGATAATATTCATTTCTTCACATTACTCCAAGGCACTCTCTCTCCTGTCTTTTCCTTTCAGCCTGCAGAGCCCCTTTTAGTATTTCTTGTAGTGCAGGTATCTTGTTAAAAAAAAACTCTCTCAGTTTCTGTTTATCTGTAAATATTTTAAACTCTCCCTCATTTTTGAAGGACAGTTTTGCTGGATGAAGATTTTTTTTTTTTTAATAATAATTTTTTTTTTTTTTAAAAGATACTTAGGTTACATAAATGTTACACAAAAAACATAGGGATTCCCATATGCCCCACTCCCCACACCTCCCACATCCTCCCACATAAGCATCCTTCATTAGTGTGGCATATTCATTGCAATTGATAAATGCATCCAGGGGCTTTGCCATTAAGCATGGACCATAGTTCACACTGTAGTCAACACTCTCTCCCACACAGTTCTGCATGTTATGTAATGATATAAAATGGCCTATATCTGTCATTGCAATGTCATTCAGGATGATTCCCAAGTCCCAAAAAAGCTCCGTATTACAACTGTTTTTCCCTCTTCCTGCCCCCAGAGCCTCCAGTGGCCACTGGCTCCACATCAATGTTGTAATTTCTTCCATTGCTAACTAGTATTCTACTATGGATGAAGAATTTTTGACTGGCAGTTTTTCTCTTTCACTATCTGCTTTCTCACCTACATGGTTCCTGATAAGAAATTGGCACTTAGTCATTGCAGATCCCTTGTACATGATGAGTCAGTTTTCTCTTGCTTTCAGAAATATCTCTTTATCTTTGGCATTTAACATTCTGATTAGTATGCATCTCAGAGAAGGTCTGTTAGGATTTATTCTGTTTGGAGTATGTTGTGCTTCTTGGAAATATATATTTATGTCTTTCATAGGAATTGGGAAATTTTTGGCCATTATTTCCCCATTATTCTTTCTGCCTCCTTTCCCTTCTTGTTTTCTGGGATACCCATGATGCATATGTTTGTATGCTTTGTGCTGTCATTCAAATCCCTGAGATACTTCTCAAGTTTTTCCATTTGCTTCACTATCTGTTCTTCTGTCTATAAGATTTTGATTGTCCTGTCTTCTAGTTCACGGATTCTTCTGCCTGGACATATCTGCTCTAGTGTACTTTTTAAAAGATTTACTTTATTTATTTATTTCTCACCCCCTCGTTGTTTGTGCTCACTCACTGCTGTCTACTGTCTGTGTCTATTCATTGTGCTCTCTCTGTTTCTGCTCGTCTTCTCTTTAGGTGGCACCGGGAATCAAACCTGGGACCTCCCATGTGGGAGAGAGGTGCTCAATTGCCTGAGCCACCTCCACTCTCTGCTTTTTTGTGTCTCTCTTTATGTCTCCTCTTTGTGTCTCCTTGTTGAGAGAGATGCATCAGCTCACCACGCCAGCCCCTCATGCCAGCTTGCTGTCTTGTTTGTCTTCTCTAAGAGGAGGCACTGGGAACCACACTCAGGATCTCCCATGTGATAGATGGTACCCAAATGCTTGAGCCACATCCACTTCCCTCTAGTGTATTTCTAATCTCTTTTATTGTGCCTTTCATCTCTATAATTTCTTTATGTTTCTTTTTTATACTTTTAAATTATTTTTCCTCACACATTGTCCTCTTAATATCCTTTATCTTTTTAACCATACTTTCCTTCATCTCCTTGAATTGATATAAGAGATATGTTTGAACATCTTTGATTAGTTGTACCAAATTCTGTCTCCTCTAAAGTTTTAATTTATTCCATTGACTGCATCATACCTTCCTGTTTTTTAGTATTTTTAGTATTAGTAATTTTTTTCCTGATGTCTAGGCATATGATTATCTTGATGAGCTTACTCTGATGGTCAGTTTCTCTCTCTTGCCTAGGGCTCCATAAGTTGGCATCTCCTTCAATGGCTAAATATTCTCCATAGCTCCATCCCCCATCTAATTGGCTCACCATGGCTCCATATCTTATTGAACTTAACATGTAGGTTCCAGTAACACTATCTCCTTTCTTTGTCCTTCCAGTCTAGAGTTGAGAGTGATTTCCTCGTTACTAATTATTACTGGGTTCTCTAACTCAACCCTATTTGGCTTCTCTATCACTTGTGCAACCAATTCCCTGCTAAATTCCCTCTGTTCTAAATATCTACAGTGGTTTCTATTTTCCTAGTTCATCTCTGACTGTTATATGTAGTCAATTAAATTGATTGATTTTCTAGTGTCAAACTTCTTTGCATTCCTGGAATAAAATCAACTCCATCATCAACAGTTAAATATGCTTAGATCTCTTCTATAAGTAATAACACAAACAAAACAAAAACAAAAACAAAAACAAAAAAAACCCACTGAATCATGAATCATCCTCCAAATAACATTCTATTTTCCTTGTTCTTTTTACAGTCTTCTAAAAATTAAGTTTTAAAACTCTTTTGCTTTTGTATATATATTGAAAAATTCTATAGTATAAGTAATAGAGTAATACATTCAACTGTTGAAAATTCAAGCAATATACATAAAGCTATATACCACTATCTGTGTCACACAGCACAAGTTGTACTGAGAGAGGAATGCATAGCATTAAACAGATATATTAGAAAACATGAAATATTTTAAAAATCCAAGAAATTCAAGTAACTAGGGTCTGAATATGTTATTAAACCTAAAAAGTAGAATGTAGGAAATAATGAAGATAAATGCAGAATAATGAAATAGAAAACAGTAGAGATAACTAAGAAAATCCAGTCTTTGACAATACATAAAAAATAACTTCTTTTTGAAAATATGTTCAATGATTAAAGAAAAACATGAATAAACAATATATGTAAAATAAAATTGTACATAATATAGATGCAGAAGAGATTTAAGTAAGAGAAGACTACAAATATGTGATACCATTCCCTCAGAATAAACAAAGAAAGGTTTCTATATAGAGAAGCATTTCGGCAAAAACAAAACAAAACAAAAACAAACAAACAAAAAAAAAACAAAAACAAAAAAACCCAGAAGGAATGAAAGAATTAGAGAATTACCATCTGTAATCCCTAATGGATTAATGGATAGAGATGACGATCATCAATAACTACCAACACTAGCACAAAGGGAGACAACCAGACGTTATATATATCCTAGTGGAAGTGCACAGCTTCTACCTCTATCTCCTAATTTAAAGAAATACAAAAGGCTTAAGAACATGTTAAAGGACACCACAGTGCTGTATTTGGCAAAATCTACACTATGGAATACTGGGCAGAACACAAGACCTGTTTTTATTTCCAACAACAACAACAACAACAAAAATTACAAGGAAAAGGAGATGATATAGGACAATCTATAGATTTAAAAGACTTAAGGAACAAACAATTCCAATGTATATGATGTATTTAGATGCTGAATCAAATTTTTGAAAAAGTGAAAAGCTATCTGGTAAATGTGGAAAGTAACTGGATATTTGATAATATTAATAACATTGAAATATTTTAGAAATGTTCATTGTTTTGGCTTTATGTTGTATTTTTTTAGGAGGTACCGGGGAATGAACCCAGGACCTTACACATATGAAGCAGGTCTCAACCATTGAGTTATGCTCACTTCACCTTGACTTTACATCTTAACATGCATAGTGAAATTATTGGATTTGCTTCACATTATTCCAGTGGCAGTAATGAGTGGTGAAGGGGAGTATAGTTGGAACGAGATTAAACATGTATTGATGATTGTTGATGTTCAGAGTCAAATATATTGAGCTCATTATTTTATTCTCTCTAATGTATATGTTTGAGACTTTCTGTAATAAAAAGTTTTATTATAAAGATCACGATATTAAATTTGACAAATTATCAGAGATAAAAAGAGGATTTTGAAAGCAGGAAGAGAAAAGCAAAGCATCGCATACCAGGGAACCTCTATAAGATTAAGTGCCAACCTCGTATCAGAAACCATAGAGGTGAGAAAAAAGTGGTATGATATATTTAAGGTACTGAAAGAGAAAAACTGCCAGCCAAGAATTTTGTATCCAGCAAAACTGTCCTTCAAAAATGAGGGTGAGTTTAAAGTCTTCAAAGACAATCAAAACCTCAGAGAGTATGTGACCAAAGACCATACTTACAAGAGATACTAAAGAGAATGTTGCAGCCTGAAAGGAAAAAAACAAGGGCAAGAGACTAGGAGAAGAGTTTAGAAATGAAAATTATTAGGAAGGGTAAATTAAAGGGTCAAAAGACAGGCAATAGTATGTTATGACAACGAAAAACCAAAGGACAAAATGGGTGAAGTAAGCAATTCCTTTACAGTAGTAACATTGACTGTAATGGCTTGAACTCCCCAATCAAAGACATAGACTGATAGAATGGATAAAAAATAGGAGCCATCTATATGCTGTCTACAAGAGATACACCACAGATGTAAGAACACAACCAGGTTGAAAGAGTAAGTTTGGAAAAAGATATTCCATGCAGATAGTAATCAAGTAATCAAAAAAGATCTGGAGTAGCAACGCTAATATCGGACAAAATAGATATTAAGTGCAAAACTGTTATAAGGGATGAAGAAAGTCATTATATATTAATAAAAGGGGCAATTCACCAAGAAAAAAAAACTATAATAAATATTTATGGATCTAACCTGGGTGCCCCAAGACATGAGGCAAACACCAGCAAAACTGAAGGGAGAAATACACGTGTCTACAATAATAGTTGAAGACTTCAATACACCACTCTCAGTAGTGGATAGAACATCTGGACAGAGGATAAATAAAGAACCAGAGAACCTGAATAATATGATAAGTGAACTAGACCTAACAGATATTTATAGAGCATTACACTCCAAAACAGCAGGACATCCATTCTTTTCAAAGGCTCATGGATCCTTCTCAAGGAAAGACCATATGCTGGGTCACAAGACAAGTCTCAATAAATTAAAAAAGATTGAAATTATACAAAACACTTTCTCTGATCATAAAGGAATGATGCTGAAGCTGGAAATCAATAATGAACAGAAAAAGGGAAAATTCATAAGTATGTGGAGATTAAACAACACACTCTTAAATAATCAGTGGGTCAAAGAAGAAATTGCAAGGTAATTCAGTACATATCTTGAGACAAATAAAAACAAGAACACAACATATCAAAAACTTGGAGCAGGGAGGGGATGAGCAGTTGAAATACAGGGGCTTCTTTGGGATTTGGAGGTAGTCCTGAGTACTGTTGTGGCAACGGATGTAGGCCATTTTAAATCAGCACACACCACTCAGAACTGTGTGGGAGAGAGTGTGGTCTACAGTGTGAACTGTGGTCTATGGTTGGTGGCAAGGCCCCAGGATGTGTAAGTCCATTGAGGGTGGTGGGCTACACTTGTGGGAGATGTTTGTGTGGGATGTGGTGGGAGGTGTGGGAGGTGGGCAACATGGGAATCCCAGTGGGTTCTGTGTAATATTTTGGGTAATGTAAGCACCTCTTAAAATATATTTATATATATATATATATATATAACATTTTTGTAAGCAAATGCACATATATGCATATATATTTATAGATCATTTTGCAAATGTTAGTATGTATTGTGAAAATTTTGATTTTTACCCACAATAAATAAAAAAACAAAACAAACAAACAAACAAAAAAAACAAAAAAAAAAACTTATGGGAAACCAGAAAGGCAGTGATGTGTGAGAAATTTACATCCCTCAATTCTTACATTAAAAAAGAAGAAAGAGCCAAAATCAAAGACCTAACTGCACACCTGGAAGAACTAGAAAAAGAAGAGCAAACTTATTCCAAACCAAGAGTAAGGAAAGAAATAATAAATATCATAGCAGAAATAAATGAAATTGAGAACAAAACAACAATAGTAAGAATCAACAAAACCAGAAGTCGGTTCTTTGAAAAGGTCAACAAATTCAACAAACTCTTAGCTAGACCGACAAAGAAAAAATAGATAAGATGCAAATAAGTAAAATCAGAAATGAGAGGGGGGACATTAACACTGATCCCACAGAAACAAGAAAGATCATAAGAGGATACTATGAACAATTGTATGCTAAAAATACTAGACAATGTAGACGAGATGGACAAATTCCTAGAAACCCACAAATAACCTACACTGACCCTAGAAGAACTAGAAGAGCTCAACAAACCAATCACAAATCAAGAGATCGAAACAGTCATCAAGAAGCTCCAGGGCTTCTAGGTAGTATGTGAGTGTTCATCCTGTCATAGTGCCTTGTATCAGTGGGTGGAGACCCACACAATGAATGGGAAGATGTTGGACTCCCACCCTGGGGAGTCCTGCTATGTTCTCAGAGAGAGGGGCAGGAATCTCTCAAGAGCATAGGCAGTGACTAATAGGGGAGGACAAGCCAGTATGTAAAGCCCTCAATGTTGTTGCAAGTAACTATGAATTTTGTTCATTGTAGTGTAAATAGAATGGTTTTCTTGATTACCTTTTGGAATTGTTCATTGCTACTACATTGAAACACAGTTGATTTGTGTATTTTGATCTTGTATCATACCACCTGTGGCCGTTGGGCAGTTTGATGTAATTATGAATTCCAAAAATATAATTGGATCATGTTTGTAAACTGATCTGTTAATCTGGGCATGATTAAGTTATGATTAGGGCATTGACTGGGCCGCTTCAGTAGGGCATTGAGCCCCACCCCTTGGTGGGTGGGAAATTGAATAAAAAAGGCAAGGCAAAGAACAGAGTAGAAGCAGTTTTTGAGAAGCAGTTCTGTTGATGGAGTTTCGATGTTGGAAAGAAGGCCCCAGGAGAAGATAAGTGAGCCGTTCACCTGATAGTCTACAGCTGACCTTGTGGAGGAACCAGAAGAGCTAAGCCCAGAGAGAAATGCAGCCCCTGGAGGAGAGGAACACAAGAAGCCTGAACCCTGGCAAATGTCAGCCGCTGTCTTGCTCCAACACGTGGCAATGAACTTTGCTGAGAAGAAACTTATGCTTTATGGCCTGGTGTCTGTGGACTTCTACCCCAAAGAAATACCCTTTATAAAGACCAACCCATTTTTGGTATTTTACATTAGCACCCCTTTGGCTGACTAATACACCAGCTGTTGAACTCATTTATTCATTCTAGTAGTTTTGGTGTGTTCCTTAAGATTTCCAATATGCAGGATCATATTGTCTACAGATGAAGTTTTGTTTCTTCAGAATTGTGGCAACAGTAAAAATTCTAACTCCATTGGTTGCACACACCACTGGATGAGGCTCCCTTGAAAATATAACTCGGTTATTTATTAGAACCTTGGGGATGACTCACACATGCTCAAAAATAGTGTTTCAATATATTTCTTTCTCCCTGACTGCCCTGGTCCACACCCTGGGAAACCGTGGCAGGACTTGACCCACAGGAGTAGCTGTGGCCTGTGATTTCTGGGAATGCTGTTGTCCAGGCCAACTGTGCAGACTACAAAGTCCCTTAGTACTGCAAGCCATCCTGCAACTAGAAGCCTTGGGTCACCTGCCCCTCTGATTCATCATACCTGGCTATATGTAACTGAACTCTAGTAAGCTCAATTTAATCTAATTAGGGTTCCCACCAAACATATCAAAATAAATAACCTTGCTCTAACAACTCCTCCATATTCCAAGCTCCCTTATAGAGTAGCTCTGTGTGAGTGACCACATGTGTGGGATTACCTGAATTCAAATATTTGTTTTTATTGCTCACATCAGTACTCTTGAGTGCATCAGAAAAATTGCCCTGATTTGGGCTTCAAAATTATTCATCATGGCAAATTACCAATATTGACTCAAGAAGAAATAGAATATTTAAATAGATCTATAGCAAGTAGAGATTAAATTAGTAATTAAAAAATTTCCTGCAAAGAAAATCCCAGGCCTGGATAGCTTTACTGATTAATGTTACCAAATATTTAAAGAAAAATTAATATCAATCCTGCACAAACTTCCAAAACTAGAAGAGGAAGAAACACTATCTCCTTTTATGAAGCTCTGATACAAAATTATATAAAGTTGCATTGCTAGTGGTTCTTGGTAGTAATCCCTTGGTGCCAGGGAGGCTCATCCCAGGGAATCATGTCCCATGCTGGGGGGAAGGTAATGCATTTATATGCTGAATTTTGGCTTAGAGAGAGGTCACACTTAAGCAACAAAGAGGCTTTCAGGAGGTAATGCTTAGGCACTCTATAATACTATGTTAAGCTTCAATTTCAAAAGTAAAGGTTCATAAGTATGGTCTTCACAATCAAGGGCCCGTCAATGGTCCATCCTCCTTCAGTAGTCATTGCCCCTGTACTCAGGGGATTCTTGCTGTCCCATTAGAGAATGTGGCAGAACTCTCCGGGATGGGAATTTGATATTTCTTTAGTTATTGTGTGGGTCTCCACCTGCTGTGACAATGCCCCATGAACACTTGAACACATTCATATGCCTTATAGGTATGCCCCCAGGTGAACTTCCTCCCATGTATCCCCCATCTCTGACACCCTGCACCAATTATCCTCCCCTGTCACGGTTGTAACCCTTCTGTGATCTAAAACTTCTTAAAAATTGAAGCCAACAAAATAACCAAATTAAGTTAATAGGAAAATGATATAACAGTGATGGTTTTAAAAATAACGAATAAAATACAAAATTTTTTAAAAGTTTAAAATAATATAAAAATATAAAATTAAAAATTTTTAACATATGGCTTTCATCACTGTAAGATCTGTTGTCTTGTATGTACAGTGACAGCTGAAGCAATGCAACTGGAAAAAGACCCTGACCAAAAGGGGGAAAAGGTAAAGACAACTGAGTTTATATGGCTAAGAGACTTCAAAGTGAGTTGGGAGGTCATTTCAGAGGTTATGCTTATGCATGTCTCAGCAGGAACTCATTGATTGTCAAAGTAAATATTACCTCAAATAGACGGGTTCCTGAGGGCTCTGGAGACATTCAGACACTATAGGCAGGGCAGACAGCTCAGGAGTTTGGCACCCTGCCAGGGGGCCCTGCTTTGGAATTTACATTCCCCAGTGTGCTAGAGTTGGACGCAATTGTGTTTTCCCTACACATGGCTCTGCTGCTCCTCTATTTGAACCTATAGTTGGTACTAGAGTTGATAGATGTATGTCCAAGAGACTTAAATCTTTGGGCTGTACATGTGTCAGTTGGGCCCTGAATCTCAAAAGACTTGCAACACCTACTCTCCAGTTCATTGGACTCACTGAGGACAACTAACAAGGAGATAATGACTGACAACGACCATTTCAAGGAACAGAGAGAGTCTGCAACTGCAAGTAAGAAAGTCCCATTCATTGCCCCGTGGGATCTAAGCCCCCTCTCAATTAGAGGTGGAATGGACATCTCCATCCCAGAATCCTCAGGATTGGGGAATGAACGATGGACTAGAGTAGACTTACAGTTGTTCTACTGTAGACTTGTTGTGATCTTAGCAATGGAAGGATTTTTATCATGGATGTGGAGGCAGTGGCCACTGGAGGTTCTGAGGGGAGAGAGAGGGAAAAATAAGTGTAATTAAGGGACATTTTTGGGACTTGGGAATTATCCTGAAGGACATTGCAATGACAGATACAGGCCATTGTATATCTTGTAATAACTTGCAAAAATGTGCAGGAAAGAGTGTAAACTACTATGATTATTGCTTAGTAGCAATGCTCCAAAATGTGTTCATCAATTGTGGCAAATGTACCACACTAATGAAGGATGTTGTTGATGTGGGAAAATGTGGGAGGGCTAGGGAGCGGGGCATATGGGAATCCCCTATATTTTGTGTGTAATATTTATGTAATCTAAGTTTTTTTTAAAAAATAAAAATAAAAAAGTATATTAAAATAGAAATAAAAACATATAAAAATATCACAATGAAAGAAAACAGTAGGCCAATATCTCTTATGAATGTAGATACAAAAGTCCTCAAGAAAATACTAGAAAGCCAAATCCAGCCACATATATAAAAAGGATTATAAACCATGACTAAGTGGAATTTATTTCAGGAATGCAAGGTTGATTTAGCATCCAAAACTCATTCAGTGTAAAAAAGCCAAACTAATAGAATAAAGGGAAAAAAATTAACATGAAGACCGTGCTTTTTCTCTATGACTGAAGAAAAGGCCAGGGTGCTCACTATCATCACTCCTATTCAGCAGCTTTCTGGAAGTCCAGGCCAATATGGTAATGCAAGAATGAGAAATAAAAATGCAAGAAGAAAGGAAGAAATAAAATTTTCTCTATTCACAGATGACATGATCATTTATATAGAAAATCCTAAGAGAATCTACTATAAAGTCTATCAGGAATATTAAATAAGTTCAGAAAGTTTGCAGAGTACAAGATCAAATGCTTAAATCAATTGCATTTCTACACACTAGCAATGAAAAAAACAAAAATGAAATGAATAAAAACAATTTCATTTACAATAGCATCAAAAAAATAAAATACTTAGGAATAAGTTTAAGAAAAGAAGTACATAACTTGTAATGGGAAAATTACAAAATATAATTTAAAGAAATTAAACAAGACCAAAATATATGTAAAGACAGCTCATGTTCATGGATCCGAATGCTTACTATTGTTAAGATGACAATACTCCCTAAATTGATCTACAAATCAAAGCAACCTCGTGAAAGTTTGAAGTTATTTTATGAATCCCAAAAAGAAAAAGATTATGTTCTTGAACTAATCCATTCCTGTGAGTTTGGGGCCCTTTTGATAGGACTATGTCAGTGAAGTGTGACTCAAGTTGGGTCTCTGCCTTCTTACTGGAGCTTTATATAAATGGAGACAGAGAGAGAGACACTCACAGAGAAAAGAAGCCACTATTTTTTACCCTACCATGTTAGTGAGGACTCAAGGATTGCTAGCAGCCAAAGCTTAAGCACAAAATCCCCAAGAGTCTGGGCCTATGGTACAGCTCAAGGTTGAAGAGATGGGCCATATGTTCATAGCCCACAGCTGAACTTGGGAAGGAAGTGGAGCAGCCAAAACTGAGAGAGGAGGCCTGGAAAGAGACAAGCCCTATGAATGATTGCCCATAGCTGAGCTCCAGGAGATGGTAGATTCTGAAGGGGAAGGCAGAGACCTCAGCCAGAGATCAGTTGTCATCTTTGCCATGTGGCAGGACCACAGGATCACTAGTAGCTGACTTTGGTGAGAAAGCATCTCTGATGGTTTTTTGATTTGGACATTTCACGGCCTCAAGAGCTGTAAGCTTTTACCTTAAATAAAATCCCCCTTATAAAGGCCAACCCCTTTCTGGTACTTTGCATCATTAGCCCTGTGGCAAACTAAGACAGATTCCAATCAAAGTTCCAGCTGCTTGTGGTGATTTGAATTGTGTACCCCAGTTTGGACATGCTATTGGTCTTGGTCCACATTCTGGGGGGTATAGACCATTGTAAATAGGATCTCTTGAAGATGTTACTTCACTTAAGATGTGACCCAACTGAATCAGGTTGGGCTTTAACCCAGATTACTGGAGTCCTTTATAAAGAGACTGAAACTCAGACATGGAGAGAAAAAGCCAAGGGAAGAAGCCAGAAGTCAATGGAACCTGGAGGAGAAAGGAGAAGACATCACCATATGCATTGACATGTGAGAGAAAATCCAAGGACTAAGGATCACCAGTAGCCAACCCCAAAATCCACAGTCTTTGGGAAGAAAGCATCACCTTGTTAACACCTCGATTTTGTTCTTTTCCTATTCTCAAACCCGTGAGGAAATAAACTCCTATTGTTTAAGCCAACCCATTGTATGGTATTTGTTTTAACCACTGGAAAACTAATACACTGGCTTTACTGCAGAAACTGACAAGCTGATCCTTAAATTCATATATAAATTCAATGAGACCTAGAATAGCCAAAACTATATTGAAAAGAACAAAATTAGAGGACTCACACTTCCTGATCACAAGTTAGTACAAAGCTACAGTAATCAAGTCTGTGGGGAACTGAAATAGATCAATGGAATAGAACTGAGAGCCCAGAAATAAACCTTTACATCTATGGAAAATTTATTTGCAACAATAGAGACAAAACAATTCAATAAGAAAAGAAAAGACTTTTTTAAAAAATGATGCTGAGACAATTGGATATCCACATTATAAAAGAATGAATTTTGACTCCTTTATCACAGCATCCACCAAAAATCTCAAAATGGACCATATCATAAATGTAAGAGCTAGAATTATAAAACTCTTGGAAAAGACTATAGCAGGAAATATTTATGATTGTGGGTTAGGCAAAGTTTTCTTAGATATAATACCAACAGCAAAAACCACACTCAATCACACACAAACACACAAGATAAATTGTGTTTTATTAGAATGAAAACCTTTTGTGCTTTAAAGCACACTATCAAGAAAATGAAAGACAACCCAAAGAACAGGAGAAAATATTTGGAAGTCATGTATCAGATAAAGGAATTGTATCCAGAATATTTAAGGAAACCTTAAAACTCAACAATAGGGAATTGTGGGAAGATGGTGTCATACTAACAGGCAGAGTTCCATGCTCTCACAAAAACAATGGAGAAAGAGCCAAGAGCTGTCTGAGGGACCTGCTTTGGGGATCAGCAGACCAGGACAGTAATACACAAGTCCCAGGAGGGTGAGGGACAGAGAAACGAAGAAGCCAAAACAACAAACATGAGTTAGCAAGCTCCTGTGGCAACCAGGAAGGGCTCTCCTCTCCCACCCCCAAGATATTAAGCTGGGGTAAACCCCTAGCTCACTGCAGCTGACTAAGAGGGGAACAGACACCTTCCTCCCTGTCAGCTGACTCAAGGGAAAAGAGAGGGGGAGTCAGGGACTTTTCTTCAGTGAATTTGGCTAACAGAGCCTGCTCTGAATCTCTGATCTGGATATTCAGCACAGGAGCACAGGAAAGCCCAGACTGAAATACCTCTGTGGAGAGGTGTGCTGGCAAGCATCCTCTGCAGGTAGATCTGGAAATTGCATGGACAAAAACTGTTCTCTGTTCTGTCTGTATCCTAACCCCTGGGAGAAAATCTGCGCCCCACTAGTAAGTCCCTGGCCTAACTTTTATAACTTAAGCCAGGCAATTTTAAAGACTTAGAATAAGTTGAACCAAATATCAAAGAAGAGTTGTTAAAAAAAAACAAGAGGCAAGAGAGAGAAATTGGCCATCAGAGAAAATTCACCAATGTATTCAGATGCTTATACATCAGCAAAAAATTACAAGCCATACTAGGAAACAGGAAGAGATGGCCTAGCCAAAAGAACTAACCAAATATCCTGAAGAGATACAGTATTTAAGACAATTAATCAGTGACAATCACACAACTCTCTTAAATGACTTCAAGGAATATAAAGAAAATACGACTAAAGAAATAAAGGATATCAAGAAGACTCTCGGTGAACATAAAGAACAATTTGAAAGCCTGCAAAGAAAAGTAACAGACCTTATGGAAATGAAAGACACAATGGCTGAAATTAAAAATACATTAGAGGCACAAAACAGCAGAATTGAATTGCTCAAAGACAGAATAAATGATTTCAAAGACAGAATGTTTGAACTGGAAAAGACAGGAGAAAAAAAAGAGAAGAGAATGGAAAAAAATGGAACAGAGTCTCAGGGAATTAAATGACAATGGGAAACACACAAAACATTTGCATTATCAATGTCCCAGAAGGAGAAGAGAATGGAAAAGGGGCAGAAAGAATATCTGAGGAAATAATGACCAAACACTTCCCAACCCTTTTGAAAGACATAAATATCAATATCCAGGATGGATAACATACTCCAAACAGAATAAATCCAAATAGATCTACCCCGACAAACCTTCTATTCAGAATGTCAAATATCAGATGAAGAGGATTCTGAAAGGAGGGAGAAAAAAGCAAAGCATCACATATAAGGGATACTTGGTAAGATTAAGTGCTGACCTTTCATCAGAAACCATGGAGGAGAGAAGAAAGTGGCATGATGCATTTAAGATACTGAAAGAGAAAAACTGCCAGCCAAGAATTCTGTATCCAGCAAAACTGTCTTTCAAAAATGAGGATGAGTTCAAAGTCTTCACAGGCAAACAAAACTGATAGAATATGTTACCAAAAGACCAAAATTACAGGAGACACTAAAGGGAATGCTATAGCCTGAAAGGAAAAAACAAGGGTGAGAGATACAGAGAAGAGTTTAGAAATGAATACTATTAGGAAGGGTTAACTAAATGGTAAGAAGACAGCCAACAGAATGATATGACAATAGGGAGCCGAAGGACAAAATGGACGAAGTAAGTAGTTCCTTTACAGTAGTAACATTGAATGTTAATGGCTTGAACTCCCCAATCAAAGACATAGACTGATAGAATGGATAAAAAAATTATGAGCCATCTATATGTTGTCTACAGGAGACCCACCTCAGACATAAGGACACAACAGGGTTAAAAGGGAAATGTTGGAAAAAGATATTCCATGCAAACAGTAACAAAAAACGAGCTGGCGTAGTGATATAATATTGGAAAAAAATAGATATTAAAGCAAAACAGTTACAAAGGATGAAGAAGGTCATTGTATATTAATAAAAGGGGCAATTCACCAAGAATAAATAACTATACTAAATATTTATTCACCTAACCTGAGTGTGCAAAGATACATGAGACACACATTGGCAAAACTGAAGGGAGAAATAGATGTCTCTACAATAATAGTTGGAGACTTCAATACACCACTCTCTGTAGTGGATAGAACATCTGGACAGAGGATAAAGAAACAGAGAACTTGAATAATATGATAAATGAACTAGACCTAATAGACATCTATAGAACATTGCACCCCCAAACAGCAGGATATCCTTTCTTTTCAAGTGCTCATGGATCCTTCTCCATAATAGACCATATGTTGGGTCACAAGACAAGTCTCAATAAATTTTAAAAGACTGAAATTATACAAAACACTTTCTCTGATCATAAAGGAATGAAGCTGGAAATCAATAATGGACAGAAAAAGGGAAAATTCATAAATATGTGGAGAATAAACAACACACTTTTAAATAATCAATGAGTCAAAGAAGAAATTGCAAGAGAATTCAGTACATATCTTGAGATGAATAAAAATGAGAACACAACATATCAAAACCTATGGGACACTGCAAAGGCAGTCCTGAGAGGGAAATTTATAGCCCTCAATGCTTACATTGAAAAAGAAGAAAGAGCTAAAATTGAAGATCTAACTGCACACCTGGAGGAACTAGAAAAAGAACTGCAAACTAATCCTAAACCAAGCCAAAGGAAAGAGATAGTAAAGATCAGAGCCGAAATAAATGAAATAGAGAACAAAAAAAAACAATAGAGAGAATCAACAAAACTGAAAGTTGGTTCTTTGAGAAGATCAACAAAATCAACAAAACCTTAGCTAGACTGACAAAGCAAAAAGAGAGAAGACACAAATAAATAAAATTAGAAATGAAAGGGGGGACATTACCACTGACCTCACAGAAATAAGAGAGATCATAAGAGGATATTATGAACAATTGTATGCCAAAAAGCTAGACAATGTAGAGGAGATGGACAAATTCCTAGAAACCCCCAAAACACCTACACTGACCCTAGAAGAAACAGAAGACGTCAACAAACCAATCACAAGTGAGGAGATTGAAACAGTCATCAAAACCTCCCAAAGATGAAAAGCCCAGGGCTAGATGGCTTCATAGGTGAATTTTACCAATCATTCAAAGACGATCTAATACCAATATTGCTGAAGCTCTTACAAAAAAATTGAACAGGAAATAACGCTAGAAAACTCATTCTATGAAGCCAAAATCACCCTAATACCAAAACCAGATAAAGATACTACCAAAAAAAAAAAAAAAAAAAAAAAAGAAAAAAAGAAAAAAAGAAAATTAAGACCAATATCTCTAATGAGTATAGATGTAAAAATCCTCAACAAAATACTTGCAAAAAGAATCCAAAAGCACATTAGAAGAATTATACACCAAGATCAAGTGGGTCTTATCCCAGGTATGGAAGGGTGGTTCAATACAAGAAAATCAATTAGTGTAATAAACCACATTGATAAATTGAAGAAGAAAAATCACATGATCCTCTCAACTGATGCATCAGATATTTGACAAAATACAGCACCCTTTATTGATAAAAACATTTCAAAAGACAGGTATAGAAGGAAGCTTTCTCAATATGGTTAAGTGCATATATGATAAACCTACAGCTAGCATTGTACTCAATGGTGAAAGACTGAAAGCTTTCCCTCTGAGATCAGGAAAAAGATAAGGATGCCCACTGTTACCATTGTTATTCAATATTGTGCTAGAGGTTCTAGCTATAGCAATTAGGCTAGATAAAGAAATAAAAGGCACCGAAATAGGAAAGGAAGAAGTAAAACTTTCACTATTTGCTGATGATATGATGATATATCTAGAATCTCCTGGAAAATCCACAAAAAAGCTACTAGAACTACTAGATGAGTTCAGCAAAGTGGTGGGATACAAGATGAATACACAAAAGTCAATAGCGTTTCTATACACTACTGATGTGCAATCTGAGGAGGAAATCAGAAAAAAAATTACATTTATAATAGCGACTCAAGCAATCAAATATTTAGGAATAAACTTAACCATGGACATAAAGGACCTGTGTTCAGAAAACTACAAAACATTGCTAAAAGAAACTGAAGAAGACTTAAACAAATGGAAGGGCATTCCGTGTTTATGGATTAGAAGACTAAATATCATTAAGATGTCAATTCTACCCAAAATGATTTATAGATTCAATGCAATCCCAATTAAAATCCCAACAGTCTTTTTTGCAGATGTGGAAAAACCAATTATGAAATTTATCTGGAAGGGTAAGAGGCCTTGAATAGCCAGAAAGATCTTGAAAAACAAGAATGATGTTGGAGGACTCTGACTTCCTGACTTTAAAGCATATTACTTAGCTACAGTGGTAAAAACAGCACGATACTGGCATAAAGACAGATACATTGACCAATGGAACTGAATTGAGAACTCAGAAATAGACCCTCACATCTACAGTCAAGTGATTTTTGTCAAGGTGGTCAAGCCCACCCAGCTGGGCTAGAACAGTCTATTCAACAAATGGTGCTGGGAGAACTGGATAGCCATATCCAAAAGAAAGAAAGAAGACCCCTATCTCACACCTTATAGAAAAATTACTTCAAAATGGATCAAAGACCTAAATATAAAAATGACAATCATAAAACTCCTAGAAGAAACTATAGGAAAACATCTTCAAGATCTTGTGGTAGGTGGTAGTTTCTTAAACCTTACACCCAAAGCACAAGCAACAAAAGAAAAAATAGATAAATGGGACCTCCTCAAAATTCAACGCTTTTGCACCTCAAAGGACTTTGTCAAAAGGGTAAAAAGGCAGATGACTCAATGGGGGAAAATATTTGGCAATCACACATCCGATAAGTGTTTAATATCCATGATATACAAAGAGATCATACAACTCAACAATAAAAAGAAAAACTACCTGATTAAAAAATGGGCAGAAGACTTGAAAAGACAATTGTCTAAAGAAGAAATACAAATGGCAAAGAACATGAAATAATGTTCAACATCACTAGCAATTAGGGAAATCCAAATCAAAACTACAATGAGATATCATTTCACACCTATTAGACTGGCTGCTATTTACAAGTCAGAAAACTGTAAGTGTTGGAGAGGATGTGGAGAGATAGGAACACTTCTTCACTGTTGGTGGGAATGCAGAGTGGTACAGCCACTGTGGAGGACTGTTTTCCAGTTCTTAAGGAAGTTGAATATAGACTTGCCTGTGACCTGGCTATACCATTATTAGGTGTATACCCAGAAGAACTGAGAGCAGTGACAAGAATAGACATTGGCACACCAATGTTCACAGTGGTGTTATTCACCATTGCCAAAAGTTGGAAACAGTGCAGGTGTCCTGCATTTGTCAGCCAAAGGAGGGCTCATGCAAAATACCATAAATCTGTTGGCTTTTATAAAGGGTATTTATCTGGGGTAGAAGCTTACAGTCACAAGGCCCTAAAGAGTCTAACTCAAGGTACCATAAGAGGTACTATCTCACCCAAAGTCTGTTGCCACATGTAGGAGCAAGATAGCTGTTGATGTCTGCAAGGTTTCAGCCTTCTCCTTCCTCTTAAGGTTCCATGGCCCCAGCTTCTTCCAATATCAGCTGTATACTGCATGATTGTGCTATTATGAACTAAATACATTGTGTAAAGTCATGGAGTTAATAATTAGAATATAGGTCACCAGAAAATAGAAAGAGGGTAGGGAATGGAAAGCTGAGGGTTAATCTGTGCAGAATTGGTAAAAAGGTTGTTTGTAAATCTTTGGAAATGAATAGAAATGGTGAGAGCATATCATGGTGTTTGTAACTAGCAGTGCTATTATATGAGTATGACAGTGGTTGAAAGGGAAAGTCTAAGGTCATGTATATTACTAGAAGGAAAACTAACAACTGTAACATGGTACTGTAAATGACAGTAAAACCTCATGTAAAACACGAATATGGGTAATATTGCATATATGACTCTTTTTGCAAAATATAAATACAAATATACTAGAGAGAAGGAAACAGAATAGTGGCTATGTATGGCAGGGGAAGCATAGAGAGACTGAGAGGCGATGAGTTTTGTTTGTTTTTTGTTTATTATTATTATTGGAATAATGAAAGTGCAGTAAGAATGATTGACGTGAAAAATGCATAAATATGTATGTGATTACACCAAATACCATTGATTGTACACTTTGGATGGATTTATGCTTTATTAATATGTACCAATAAAATTCATTTGTTAAAAAAAACTCAACAATAAAAAGGCAAATAACCAATTAAAAAATGAGCAAAGGATTTGAATAGACATTTCTCCAAAGAAGCTATAGGAACGGCTAATAAGCACATGAAAAGACATTCAACATCATTAGTCATTAGGGAAATGAAACTCAAAACCACAATAAGGTACCACTTCACACCCACTAAGATAATCACAAATACAGACAATAATAAGTGCTAGCAAGGATGTGAAGAAATTGGAGCCCTCATGTATTGCTGCCAAGAATGTAAAATTGTGCAGGACAATTTTTCCCAGTGGCCTTTTCTACTCAGTCATGAAATGTTTTCTTCTGAGGATTGAATGAAATCCTGCCAATTAGCACAACTCTTGCGTCCTAGTATGTGCTCAGTATAGGGAGCGTTTATAAGGGGTCCTCTTAGGAAATTCTTCCCGATTGCACCTGACTATTGAAGATAAGATCCTAAATTCCACAAGTCACTGACTACTGGAGACACAAAGGACCACCAAGCTGTGCTTTGAACACAGTAATGTGCACAGGAATTGCCTGGGGATCTAAAGGGAATGCAAATTTTCATTGCATAGGGTTGGATGGGGCCTGAGATCCTGCATTCCTAACCTGCCTTAGTTGATGCAGATGCTGCTGGTCCATGAACCACCGCTGGGATGGGAGAGTGGAGAAAAGAAGTCAGACAACCCTCAAGCACAAACAACTTTAGAGATGGAAGTGATGTGGAGAAAAAGCAGCTAGAGAAGGAGATACGGGACCCAGTGGCCCTTAAGAAGGAGCAGGATTAGGTGGAGTGACCCTGGCCCAAATCTCTGCAACGTTTGGCTCCTCCCTAAGGAGGGAGGGCATCACTTCCCATCCAGGATCCTCCCTCCAGACACAGGGTCCAAACTGGTGGCACCCAGCTGGTTCGTGGTAGTTCTCTCAGCCCTAAGCCCCCTCACTTCCTGTCTGACCAGGGGCGGGATCACTCTGCTGGGCCCTGCGGAAGAAGTTGCGGGTCATGGGTCACGGGCACCTCCTGCCACCAAGTGCCCTGACCCGCGCCTTCTATTCTGAGACGCGCCAAGCAGTTCGCATGCCTGGCGTCACCATGGCTTCTGGAATGCACATTTGCTCCGCGACAGCAGTTGGCACTTGGCGCCGTTCCTCCTGCTCTAGCTCTCCAGGCCCCGCGGCACCATCGGAGGGACCATGGAGGACATGGGATTTTCCGGGGCCACGGCCATCTTCGTGGCTCTATTCATTTTTACCACCTTGCTCATCCTCTACTCGTTCTTCTGGTACATCTCGCGGAATGTGGACAAAGATTTTTTGTGAATCAGGTAGAACACGATCTCCCCTCCACGGGGCCCTAAGCCAGTGTCCCCACCTCCGGGACTCCAATCCCCTCCACGGAGCCCAAGACCTCCCTTCTCGACATCGAAATTCTCCCGGTCATCCGAGGGCCCTTTCCCAACTCCATGTCGCTCTCTAAACTGCGCATCGCCCCCAACCCAGGAGTGTGCAGTCCCCTTCCTACGCCTCTTCCTTTCCCGGGACTCTGCACCATGCCCCCTAACCCTGAGCCACTCCCCAAACCCAGCAACACTCTCCTGATCCCACGCCCCTCACTTGGTGCCCTCTGCCCTTACCCGCTCCTCCTTGCAGAGTCCCAGCCTGAACGGAGCTGTGATGATCTTGTGTCTGACCCGACTTTTCCCCGCTGTGCCAAAGGCTGCCATGGCCTTTGCTCTCCTCGAAGCCAACAGCAGCTCCTGGCCCGTGCTGGTGGCCTGACTTCCCGTGTGGGTCTCTCAGGACCAGCAGTAGGTGGAGATCCAAGAAGCGGTTGACTGAAGGGCAGTGGGGGAACTTTTTGTGGACAGTGGGCTGCCCGTGGCCTTGTCCTCTTGTAGGAGGTCCATGCTGCCCTTGCCTCTTCCTAGCATCAGATGCTTTTCTCCCTCCCAGATTCACCAAGCCTGGATGGCCATGCTCCTGCAAACAAGTTAGCAAATAAGAACAATTTCACATGTCACATCCCCTGAGGTTCCTCTTATTCAATTCTGTCCTATTAAGAGAGCTGTGATATTGCAGCCACACACTACCCTTCAGATTAGGGTGTACACCACGAATAAGCCTCTGAGCACAGAGTAATAGGGCTGGGCCACTCAAGATGAAGCTGCCTGCTTATATGTTTGATGGGACTTGTCCATCTGGGGACAAAAATATCCCAAATTTAGTTGGCACTTGGTGCCATGGACACCAGCCACCATGCCTGCTTTGGGGCAGTGTCTGGGACAGTGGGAACACAGGCAGAAATGAAAGAGCTGCTGCCTTTGGTGGCTTCAGGGTCATTTGGACATAAAGGTGGACACTGAACACACAGCTGAACATGAATTTGAAGTGAGTTCACCCTGGATTCTTCCCAGAGAGGCCAAGGGTATTTGAGTACTAGTGGGAAAACATCCCTTTCCACAGCGTATTGAAGGCTGATCCAAATCCCAATTAGGAAACCACCCCAACTTTTCTGACTCTCTGCCTATTCTCCTTAATGTTTCTCACTCTTACCTTCCCTCTAATATTTCTTTCTCCCACCTTGCACAGCACTGTGGGATTCTTAAGCACTGACAAGGATTTCCTTCCAGATTCTTCTTGGGTTTGTGGGGCAATAGGCCTGAAAGGCGCTCTATTTTCTTCAGGAAAATTAAAGGGAAAATGATGGAAACTGGGAGCTAGGACCCTGCTTGATGGGCCTGAAATCACCATGAAAACAATCATTGTCATTCCACAGGAAGCATCTTAAATAATACCTCCCTTTATTTGCTTTGATAAAAAATATTAAAAATTTAAAGGTGCTATTTCTGTAGGTGTTTTCTCACTCCTTGAGATGGACTGCAGCATCTCAAACGGACCATCTTAATGGGCATTTTTAGGGCAGAGCAGGTGCATGCTTTACGAGCTGGAGTTTTGGAGTCATACAGACCTGGGTTCAAATCCCTGGTCAGCCACTCACTAGTTGTGCGATGCAAAGTTATATCTCTAAGCACCTGTCATTTCATCTATAGAATGGGATTAACAACATCAATCTCATGGAGAGGATTACATTGAAATACTGTATTTAAGCTGCAAAACCATCTTGTACACAGTAAATTCTCAATTAGAGCTGGCAAGCACTTGAAGGGATGTAAGTCTGAGTGACAGGACTGGAAAGGAATAGCTTGGCCCTGGGGAAAGGGCCTAGAAGCCAGAAGTCAGAGTATTCCAGGGATTGGAGCCCCAGAAAGCAGCCTTTGGGGGAAGCATATCTGTTGGCTGGAAGTCAAAAGCAGGCACCCCCAGAGGTCAGAGCTCTCCTTAGACCCATTTGGCAAATGTGTTTTCAGAATCATCAAGACTAATTAACTTGACCAAGGTAACACAAGTAATTGGCAGAGACAATTACAATGAAATGAATGATGTTGAAAACTGTAGTAATGAACCCTTAAATCTCATCACTTCCCAATCATTATCCTACTGTTTGCTATCCTCTATACTCTTGAGGGTATTTTACATCCGTTGTATTTATATGGTAGAAATACTATATAATTGTGTGCTACTGAACAGCAGCGTCCTCACACTGATAGCTTTAAATTAAACATGACAGGAATGACAGGAGAATACACATCATAGAAATTGATAGGACTTCTTTTTTTTTTTTGACCTCCTTGAAAATGTTCATTATGATTTCAGATCACATTTCCTTTTTGTTTTAAATTGTATTTGCTTCCTCTTCATTCTGTTTTTATTCATTCTTCATATTAGCAGAAAGCTGGGCACATGTTACACTAAGTGTACTTACATGAAAGAAAACAGAAAATTATTCACATCTAACACTAGCATGTACTTATCAATAAGCATATACATTTACATATAACAAGTAGAAGTTCACAAAAAAGTTAATATCTCTTGTCTCATTTGATAATTGCAATAAACCCCAAAGCAGAAGACAGTTGTTGCTGCTGTTGTTATGTTTATTTCACAGAAGACAAGCTGCTACTGAGAGGTTAATATAATTGCCCAAGGTTATACAGTTGGTGAGAGGCACATCTAGGACTTGAACTCAGTTCTTTGGATCCCCAATCACAGTGTCCCAGCTACTGTCACACACTGTCTTCTCTGAAGCCCAACAAAGAGTTCTATTTGCTTCTCAAAAACAAGCAAGTTATAAAAGGGGAACAACGTGTTACTAATAGGCAAGGTAGGATAGTCAGAACACTCAAAAGTTCTATTCCCAGGCCTGCTCTTAGCTGATCAGTCCGAAGCCAGGTCAATGGCACAGAGACAAAGCAACGATTCAACTTAGTTTTTTTTTTTTTTTTTTTAATTCAGCAAAATGCAGACCAAGCACCTGGAAAAGTATATTCTGCAGTTGCCAAACATCTACTCAAGACAACATCTGGATTGAATGCTCAATCATCCAAATGTATCCAAATGTCTAGACATTTGGTGGCTTGATTACCAAATATATAATAGACTGAATGCTTTGTAAACATCTGGATGTTTTCAAACTGTAAATATAGTCCTTAGGAAACTTATCTCCTTCCTTTTTTACCACCACTATCATAAGATGCTTAAATATGGTGAGGTCCATGGACAACATTCATAGTCTCAGATATGAAAAGTATTAATTTTCTGGCTGGAAATTCATATGGCCAAAATGATGTATTACTCATCCTCCTGGGATGGGTTATGAACAATCTAACATTTAATTTGTAATTTATTAACAAAGACCCACCCACTGGAACATGACAACTGATTTTGTTAGAATTTCTCCTCTTTCCAGTAGTACCCATTTTTTGCCTTGCAATAATTCTTGATAGCAATGCAAGAACATACAGAAAAGGGGAGAAAAGATAAAACAACACATCAAGCCATATCTTTCATTGGATTCAGCCTAATTCCTGCCTTCCTCAGGAGAAAATGTACTACCAATTCTTTTTTATTTATTTATTTATTTATTTATTTATTTATTTATTTATTTATTTATTTATTTATTATATTTTAAAAGATGCTTAGATTACATAAATGTTACACAAAAAATTACAGGGATTCTCATGTTCCCTACCTCCCACACCTCCCACAACCTTCCACATAAACATCCTTCATTAGTGTGGCACATCACCTGCAATGGATATACACATCCTGGGGCCTTGCCACTAATCATGGACCATAGTTCACATTGTAGACCACACTCTCTCCACACAGTTCTGCATGGTATATGCTGATGTAAAATGGCCTATAACTGTCATTGTAATGTCACTTGGGATAATTCCCAAGTCCTGAAAAAGCCCCTGTATTACAACTGCTTTTCCCTCTCCCTGCCCCGAAAGCGTCCAGAGGCCACTGGCTCCACCTCAATGTTGTAATTTCTTCCATTGCTTGAATCACAATATGTCTACAACAGAATACCAGTAAGTCCACTCTAGTCCATAGCTCTTCCCCCAATCCTGAGGAGTCTGGGATGGTGATGTCCACTCCACCTCCAAGTGAGAGGGGGCTTATATCCCATGGATAAGATGAATGGAATTATCCTGCCTGAAGCTGCAGACTCTTTCCATTCCCTGGGATGGCCGTTGTCCATCATTATCTCCTTGCCAGGTGACCTGGGTGAGTCCATTGAGCTGTAGAGTAGGAGTTGCAGCTCCACCGAGATTCCAGACACAGCTGGCACATGGGCAGGCCAGAGGCTCCAGTCTCTGGAAGTACACCTACAAACTCCAGCACCACATATAGGTTTGAATAGAAGGGACTGATGGACCATGTACAGGGAGGACTTATTTGAGTCCAACTCTGTCACTCTCAGGAGCACAAATTCCAAAGTAGAGCCCACTGATAAGGCATCAATCTCTGGAGCTATCCCCCCTTACATAGGACTTGGGTGTCTCCAGAGCCCTCAGGAGCCCCTCTGTGTGGGATGATATCCACTTTGGTGTTCTAGGAGATCCTACTGAGGTGTGCATAAGCATTACCTCTGGGATGACCTCTCGACTCTCTTTGAAGTCTCTTAGCCATATGAACTCATTTGTCTTTACCTTTTCCCCCTTTTATTCAAGGTCTTTTTCCGGTCGTATTGCCAGTTGGCACTCGGTATTAATCCCTCATTGCCAGGGAGGCTCATCCCCAGGAGTCATGTCCCATGCTGAGGGGAAGGTAATGCATTCATGTGCTAAGTTTGGCTTAGAGAGAGGCCACATTTGAGCAACCCAGAGGCTCTCAGGTGGCAACCCTTAGGCACCCCATAACAGTAGGCTAAGTTTCAATTACAAGAGAAAGACTTGTAAGGCTAGTCATCATTAACAAGAATCCACCAGTGGACCATCCTCCTTTGCCAGACACTGCCCCTGCACTCAGGGGACTGTTGCTGCTCCCTTGGAGAATGTGGCAGAGCTCTCCAGGCTGGGAATTTGGTATTCTCTCATTTATTGAGTGATTCTCCATCCACTGTGACCATGCCCCACCCCTTGATCATTTGATCAATTTTATATATCTTTTATGTATATTCAGGTGAACTGCTTCCCATGAAATTCCCATCCCAGACACCCCCCCAGACAGGACTTATTTTTGAAAGCTAACTGTTAAACATTTACCTGTACACCACTAAAAGGAGAGAAGAGGATGGATTATAAAAGAGAATTATTTTTTAATATATATATATATATATATTTTATTGGAGACGTTGTGAGCTTACAAAACAATCATGCATAATGTGCAGAATTCCCATTCATCATCCCTCCACCAACACCTTACATTGTTGTGGAACATTTGTTACAGATTAAGAAAGAACATGATCAGAACACTAATGTGGTCCAGAGCATACACTTGGTATATTTTTTCCATACACACCCTATTATTCCCATCCCATGTATTAGTATTGTACATTTGTTATAGTCCATCAGGGAGCTCTCATATTTGTACTGTTAACCACGGTCCATCTTCTACCACATGATTCACTGTTACACAGTCCCATGCTTTGTACAATCCATCCAAAGTGTACACTCAGTGGCTCTCACTTTCATCACAAAGTTATGCAGTCATCACCTCAGTAAATATTTGAACGTTTTCCTTAGTCCAAAAGAAAAAAATCCCATACTCCCTTATTATTGACCCTTACCGTTGATATTGTATGTTCTTTGACACTGATGCAAGAATATAAAAATATTGATGTTAACTATAGTACGTAAGTTACATGAATTGTATTTTTCCCATGCATCACCATATTCTAACCATCTTGTAATAGTGACGTTCATTTATTCTAGTTCATAGCAGAACCTTCTTGTATTTGTACTATTAACCACAATCCTCATTCATCACTGGGTTCATTATGTTATTCAGTCCCTAGATTATTCTCTGGCTTTCTTTCAAATGACATTTATGTCCTTAAACTACCCCTTTCAGTCACAATCCCATTTATAAACCGCCTTGTTATACTCAGTATAATGTATTACCATCAACTCTTTCCATTTCCACACTTTTACAGTCAGGCTTATTTAAAATTCTACATACATTTAGCATCTGTACCCCTACTCAGCCCTCATCCTATTTCCTAATAAGCTATACTCTAGGTTTAACTTTGTGTTTATTCTTCATATTTAGTTCATATTAGTGAGACTATACAATACTTCTCCTTTTGTGTCTTGCTTATTTGACTCAGCATGACATCCTAAAATTTCATCCATATTGTGGTATATATCCCAATTTCATTTTTACTTACTGCAGCATAATATTCCATCATATGTATATACCACATTTTGTTTATCAGTTGGTTTGTTGATGGACACTTGGGTTGTTTTCATCTTTTGGTAATTGTGAATAATGCCACTATGAACATCGGTATGCAAATGTCTGTTCAAGTCCCTGTTTTCAGCTCTTCTGGATACATTCCTAGTAGAGGGATTGCTGGATCATATGGCAGTTCTATATTTAGCTTCCCAAGGAACTGTCAAACTGTCTTCCACAGAGGCTGCACCATTCTACATTCCCACCAACAGTGAAGGAGTGTTCCTATTTCTCCACATCCTGACCAGCACTTGTTGTTTTCTGATTTTTTAAATAATGGTCATTCTATGAGTTGTGAGATGATATCTCATTGTAATTTTGATTTGCATTTCCCTAAAGCTAGTGATATTGAACATTTTTTTCCATGTGCTTTTCAACCATTTGTATTTTCTCTAAGGAGAAACGTCTGTTTAAGTCTTTTGTCCATTTTTAACGGGGTTGTTTGTCCTTTATTGTTGAGTTGTATGACCTCTTTATATAGCATGGAAATCAAACCCTTATCAGATATGTTGTTTTCAAATATTTTCTCCCATTGAGTAGGCTGCCTTTTCACCTTCTTGACAAAGTCCTTTGAAGAAAAGCGTTTAAGTTTGACGAGTTCCTTTTTATCCATTTTTTTCTTTCATTGCTTGTGTTTTGGGTGTAAGGTTTAAGAAGCCAGCACCTACCACCAGGTCTTGAAGATGTTTCCCTACATTTTCTTCTAGGAATTTTATGGTTTTAGCTTTTATATTTAGATCTTTGATCCATTTTGAGTTAATTTTTGTATTAGGTGTGAGTTAGAGGTCCTCTTTCTTTCTTTTGGATATGGATATGCAGTTCTCCCAGCACCATCTGTTGAATAGACTGTTCTGCCCCAGATGGGTGGGCTTTACAGCCTTGTCAAAAATCACTTGACCATAAGATGTGAGGGTCTGTTTCTGAACCATCAATTTGGCTCCATTGATTAATATTTCTATCTTTATGACAATACCATGCTGTTTCTACCACTGTAGCTAGGTAATATAATTTAAAGTCTGGAAGTGAGAGTACTGCAACTTCATTCTTCTTTTTTAAGAAGTTTCTGACTATTTGGGGCCCATTAACCTTCCAAATAAATTTGATAATTGAATTTTCCATTTCTTTAAAAAAGGTTATTGGAATGTGTATCAGGATCACATTGAATCTGTATATCAATTGGGGTAGAATTGACATCTTAATGATCTTTAGTCTTCCAATCCATGTACACGGAATGTTCTTCCATTTATTTTGGTCTTCTTTGATTTCTATAGCAATGTTTGTAGTTTTCTGAATACATGTTCTTTACTTCCTTGGTTAATTTTATTTCTAAATATTTTATTGTTTTAGTCACTATTGTAAATAGATTTTTTTTCCTGACTTCTTTTGAGATTGCTCATTGCTAGTATAGAGAAACACTACTGATTTTTGTGTATTAATCTTGTATTTTACAACTCTACTGAATTCATTTATTAGCTCTAGTAGTTTGTTGTAGATTTTTTAGGGCTTTCTAGGTATAGGATCATATCATCTGCAAATAGCAAAAGTTTTATTTCTTCCATTCCAGTCTGGATGCCTTTTATTTCTTTTTCTTGCCTGATTGCTCTACCTAGGACCTCTAGCACTATATTGAACAACTTTGGTAACAATGGTCATCCTTGTCATGTTTCCAATCTGAATGGGAACACTTTCAGTCTTTCTCCATTAAATACAATATTAGCTGTAGGTTTTTCATATATGACCTTTATCAAGTTGAGAAAGTTTCCTTCATTTCCTATTTTTTGGAGTATTTTTATCAAGAAAGGATGCTGTCTTTTGTCAAATGCCTTTTCTGTGTCAATGGAGATGATAATTTGCTTTTTCTTCTTCATTTTATTGATATAATGTATTACGCTGATTTTCTTGTGTTGAACTGCCATTGCATGCCTGGGATAAAACCCAACGGATCATGAATGATTCTTTTAATGTGTTGCTGGATTCGATTAGTTATTATTTTCTTGAGGATTTTTGCATCTATATTAATTAGGGAAATGGGTCTACAGTATTCTTTTTTCTTAAATTTTTTATTTGACTTTGGTATTAAGGTGATATTGGCTTCATAGAATGTGTTTGAAAGTGTTCCTCCCTGTTCAATTTTTTTGAACAGTTTGAGTAAGATTGGTATTAAATTTTCTTTGAATGCTTGGTAAAATTCACCTGTGAAGCCATCTGGTTCAGGGATTTTCATTTTGGGGACGTGTTTGAATACTGTTTTCATTTATTTTAGTCTCTGTTGCAGTTGGGCAGTTTGATGTAATTATGAATTCCAAAAATATAATTGGATCATGCTTGTAAATTGGTATGCTAATCTGGGCATGATTAAGTTATGATTAGGGCATAAACTGGGCCATGTCAGTAGGGCGTTGAGCCCCACCCCTTGGTGGGTGGGGGAATCAAATATAAAAGGCAAGGCAAAAGACAGAGAGAGCAGTTTTGATGATGGAGTTTTGATGTTGGAGAGAAGGCCCCAGGAGAAGAGAAGCGAGCCGTTCGCCTGATCGTCTACAGCTGACCTTTTGGAGGACACAGAGGAGCTAAGCCTGGAGAGAAATGCAGCCCCGGGAAGAGAGGAACCCAAGAAGCCTGAGCCTTGGCAAACTTTGGCAGCTGTTTTGCTCCAACATGTGGCAGTGGACTTTGGTGAGAGAAGAAACTTATGCTTCATGGCCTGGTAACTGTGGACTTCTACCCCGAATAAATACTCTTTATAAAGACCAACCCATTTCTAGTATTTGCATTAGCACCCCTTTGGCTGACTAATACAGTCTCCTTTGATTCCTTGTGATTTGTTTGTTGTGGTCTTTTATTTCTTCTAGGGTCAGTGTAGGTTGTCCATATGTTCCTAGGAATTTGTCCATTTCATCTAAATTGTGTAGTTTGTTGGCATAAGTTGTTCATAACATCCTCTTATGATCTTTTAATTTCTGTGGGGTCATAGTAATGTCCCCATTTTCATATCTGATTTTATTTATTTGCATCCTCTCTCTTTTTTTCTTTGTTGGACCATCTAAGGGTTTGTCAATTTTGTTGATCTTCTCGAAGAAACAGCTTTTGGTTTTGTTAATTCTTTTCATTGTTTTTTGTTCTCAACTTCATTTATTTCTCCTCTGATCTTTGTTATTTCATTCCTTCTGCTGCTTTGTGATTAGTTTACTGTACTTTTCCTATTTCCTCAAGCTGTGTAGTTAGGTCATTGATTTTAGTTCTTTCTTCTTTTTTAATGTAAGTATTGAGGGCTGTACTTTTCCCTCTTAGCACTGCCTTCGCTGCATCCCATATGTTCTGATATGCTATGTTCTCATTTTCATTCATCTCTAGATATTTACTGATTTCTCTTTCAATTTCTTCCTCGACCCACTGATTTTAAAAGTGTTGTTTAATCTCTATTTGTCAATTTCACCTTTTTCTGCCTGTTGTTGATTTCCAGCTTCATTCCATTATGATCATAGAAAGTGCTTTGAATAATTTTGATCTTTTAAAATTTATTGACATGTTTTGTGACCCTACATATGGTCTATCCTGGAGAAAGATCCATGAGCACTTGAGAAGTATATATATGCTGCTGTTTTGGGGTGCAAAGCTCTGTATAGGTTTATTAGGCTTAGTTCATTTATCATACTATTCAATCTCTCTGTTACTTTATTGATCCTCTGCCTGTTTGATCTATCCAATGATGAGTGTGATGTATTGAAGTCCTCAACTATTATTGTAGAGATATCTATATCTCCCTTCAGTTTTCCCAGTGTTTGCCTCATTTAATTTGGGGCACCCTTTTTAGGTGCATATACATTTATGATTGTTATTTTTTTCCCTCGTGAATTGCCCCTTTTACTAATATATAATGTACTTCCTTGTCTCTAATAATAGCTTTACTTTTAACATCTATTTCATCTGATATAAATATAATAGCTACTCCAGGGTTTTTTGGTTACTGCATACATGGAATATCTTTTTCTAGCCTTTCTCTTTCAATCTATTTGTACCCTTGGTCTAAGTTGAGTGTCTTGTGGACTGCATATAAATGGCTCATATTTGCTTATCCATTCTGCCAATCTATATGTTTTGATTAGGGAGTTTGATCCATTTCTTATTTCAACCATTTTGATCTTTGGGTTTTCTCTAAAATATCTTATTTTCACCACTCTTTTTCCACTTTTAGTGATATAATCTTCATTTCTAGACTTTCTTCCAAGCCTCTCTCTCCTGACTTTCCTTTTCAGACTGTAGCATTCCCTTTAGTAATTCTTACAAAGCTGGTCTCTTGGTTACAAACTCTCTCAATTTCTGTTTATCTGTGAATATTCTAAACTCACCCTCATTTTTGAAAGACAGTCTTGCTGGATATAAGATTCTTGGCTGGCACACTTTCTTTTCCAGTATTTTTAATACATCATACCACTACCTTGCCTCCATGGTTTCTGATGAGAAATCAGCATTTAATCTTATTGGGAATCTCTTGTATGTGCTGAATCACTCTTCTCTTGCTACTCTCAGGAATCTCTCTTTATCTTTGGCATTTGACATTATGATTAGTATCTGTTTCAGAGTATGTCTGTTCAGATATATTCATATGGGGCAATTTTGGGCTTCTTGGACATGGATATCTGTGTCCTTCAATAGGGTTGGGAAGTTTTAAACCATTATTTCCTTAAATATTCCTTATGCCCCCTTTCTATTCTCTTTTCTTTCTGGGTCACCCAAGATATGTATGTTTGCATGTCTGTTGCTGTCATTTAGTTCCCTGAGTCCCTGTTCAATTTTTTCCCACTCTTTATCTGTTCTTTTATGTGCTTGGTTTCTGAGGCCCTGTCTTCAAGATCACTGATTCTTTCTTTTGCCTCTTCAAATATGCTGTCATGTGCCTCCAGTGTATTTTTTATTTCATTTATTTTGCCTTTCATTCCCATAAGATCTCTTATTTTTCTATATATGCTTTCAAATTCTTCTTTGTGCTCATCCAATGTCTTCTTAATATCCTTAATCTCTTTAGCCATTGTATTGGATTTATTAAGGAGATTGTTTGGACATTTGTGATTAGTTGTCTCAACTCCTTTATGTCATCTGTAGGTTTAGCTTATTCCTTTGACTAGGCCATATCTTCCTGTTTCTTAGTATGGCTTGCAATTTTTTAGTGGTGTTTTGGCTTCTGATTTACTTGATGTATTTATTCTGGGCTCAGTTTCTCTCTTTAGTCTAGGGCTTTCTATTTGATGGGCTTTGTGCTACAGCCCCTCTTTGATATTTGGCTCAACTTAATTTGGATCTTTATCATAACTCATGTTTAGCCAGTATAACTTTTTTCTCTTTTTTTTTTCATCTGTTTCTTTCCCTTTCTCCATTACTGGTTGTGGAGAAGGTGCTGAAGATGTGGTTGGTATTGTAAGCCATGACAGCTGAGGCTGGCAAATTTTCCCAAGAACTGATGAAGCTTCTCCCATCTTTCTCCCCTGCCAGAGGTGGGGATGGAGCTGCAGCTGTATACAGTAATCCAAACGGTGTCAGGGCAAGACCATCAGTAGTTGTCTGGAGGGACTGATGAAGCTCCACACCCCTTCCTTCTCTGCCTGGGGTATGGATGCAGCCTTAGGTCTAGGCATAAGCTAAGCAATGAGGGCCAAAACCAACCACAGTTGCCCAGATAGACTGATGAATCACTGGACCCCCTCCTCCACTTCCAGGAGTCGTTATAGAGCCACCAGTGTGCATAAAAATCCTGTCTGTGTGGGCTTAATGTGACTATAGTTGCCTGGAGAGGCTGAGAGTGCATTTTCCCTCATACAGCCTGTTAGCAGTGGATATGGAGCTACTGGTGTGTCAACTAATCTAGTCTGTGTGGACTGAAAGTGACTGCAGTTCCCTGGAGAGGCTGAGGTAACACTACCCCTCCTCTTCCCTATCGGGGACAGGGATGGAGCCACAGATGTGTTCAAAATCTGGTCCATGTCACCTGAAAGTGGCTGCAGTTGTCCGGAAAGGCTGAGGTAGCATTGTCCTTCCTTCTTCCCTGTCAGGGATGGGGATGGATCCACAGATGTGTCCAACAGTCTAGTCCATTTGGGCCAAATGTGGCTGCAGTTGCCTGGTGTCTTGGTTTGCCAAAGGATGCCAATGCAAAGTACCAGAAACCTGTTGGCTTTTATAAAGGAGATTTATTTGGGTAAAAGCTTACAGTTACAAGGCCATGAAAAGTCCAAATTGAGGCACCATCAGAAATGTTTTCTCACAAAAGTTGATTAATGTTGATCCTAGCATGTTGCCATGTGGTGAAGCAAGATGGCTGCCAATCTCTGCCCAGGTTTCTCCTTCCCTTCCAAGCTTCCTCTCTCATGTTTAGCTGCTCTGCTTCTTCTCAGTTTCAGCTGCAAGCTGGCATAGGGCTTGTCTCTTAGGGCTTCCTATATCAGTCTTGACTCTTCCACTCTCTTCCCAAGGTCAGCTGTAAGCTATCAGGTAAATGCTGGAAGTGGGGCTGTAGCCCCGGCTAGGGCAGCAAATTAACCTGAGGGGAAAGAAGCTGGTCCTTACTGTTGCTGTGATTTTCAATCAGCCCTGCTTCCCCTAATGCTGGGGATGGAGTTAAAATGGAGACTACCGGCCTCTTTCCAACTTGGACAAGTTCAAACTTTAGCTGTACTTAGGATTGGACTTTAGCCAGATGAATTTACTAATCAGTAGCTGTAGTCGGTGCCTGACTGTCTCTTCCTTCCCCCATTTTTGGGGAATGGAGCTTCCAACTCCAGCCAAGGGATAGCTCCTGAAGTGTCTTGCACTGCCAGCAGGGGATGGGCACCAGCCTCTATGGCATGGAGTGCTCTATTCATGAATCTCCACTGCTGATGGGCAGTCTCCTTTTTCTGTTCTTCCAAGGATGTTGCAGGATTCTCTTCTGGTCTCCTGGGTCCCCTAAACAAGTGAATTAGATAGCGCTGGGTGATTACTAACTGCCCTTAGGACAAGCTGATTCTTGGAGCTTCCTACTCTGCAGCCATCTTGCTGCTCCACCTGAGAATTATTTTAATAGAGAATTAATGGCAGTGGTGTAGCAGTTTGATATTTTTAAACTTTATTTTGTACATTTAATAATTGAATATATAAACAATTAAAAACTAAAATAATTGAATAAATACACACATTTCTCAATTAAATGTACTGGATACACACAAAAATTTTTTTTGAATCAAACAATATGTTACACAATATATTTGTTTCATAGTAATGCAATTATACAGTATTTGTCCTTTAGTGTCTGGCTTGCTTCGCTCAACATAATGTCCTCCAGGTTCATCCATGTTGTCATATGCTTTATGACTTCATTTCTTCTTACAGCTGCATAATATTCCATCATGTGAATCCATTTGGATTTGTTTATCCATTCTTCTGTTGATGGACACCTGGGTTGTTTCCAACTTTTGGCAATCATGAATAATGTTGCTATGAATATCGGTGTGCAGATGTCTGTTCGTGTCACTGCTCTCAGGTCTTCTGGGTATATACCCAATAGTGGTATTCCTGGGTTATGTGGCAAGGCAGTATTCAACTTCTTTAGGAACTGCCAAACAGTCCTCCACAGTGGCTGTACCATTCTGCATTCCCACTAGCAGTGAATAAGTGTTCCTATCTCTCCACATCCTCTCCAGCACTTGTAGTTCTCTGTCTTTTTAATAGTGGCATTCTAATAGGTGTGAAATGATATCGCATTGTAGCTTTGATTTGCATTTCCCTAATCATTAGTGATGTTGAGCATTTCTTCATGTAATTTCTTGTCATTTGTATTTCTTCATTGGACAAATGTCTATTCAGTTCTTTTGCCCATTTTTAAATTGGGTCATTTGTCTTTTTATTATTGAGTTGTAACATCTCTTTATATATCCTGGATATTAAACCCTTATCGGATATGTGATTTCCAAATATTTTTTTCCCATTGAGTTAGCTGCCTTTTCACCCTTTTGACAAAGTCCTGTGAGGTGCAAAAGTGTTTAATTTTTGGGTCCCATTTATCTATTTTTTTCTTTTGTTGCATGTGCTTTGGGTGTAAGGTCCAAGAAACCACCACCTACTACAAGGTCTTGAAGATGTTTCCCTACATTTTCTTCTAGTAGTTTTATGGTCTTCGCTTTTATATTTAGATCTTTGATCCATTTTGAGTTGATTCTTGTATAGGGGGTGAGATAGGGGTCCTCTTTCATTCTTTTGGTTATAGATATCCAGTTCTCCCAGCACCATTTGTTGAAGAGACTGTTTTGTCCCGTTAACATGGATTTGGTGGGTTTGTCAAAAAACAGTTGACTGTATAGGTGAGGGTTTATTTCTGAGTTCTCAATTCTATTCCACTAATCGATGTGCCGGTCTTTATGCCAGTACCATGCTGTTTTGACCACTGTAGCTTTGTAATATGTTTCAAGGTCAGGCAGTGAAATTCCTCCCACATTGCTCTTTTTTTTTAGAATGCTTTTAGCTATTTGGGTGCACTTACCCTTCCACATGAATTTGGTAATTGCCTTCTCTAATTCTATAAAGTAAGCTGTTGAGATTTTGATTGGTATTGCGTTGAATCTATAAATCAGTTGAGGTAACATTGACATCTTCACAATATTTATTCTTCCAATCCATGAGCATGGAATGTCTTTCAATTTGTTTAGGTCTTTTTAAATTCCTTTAAGCATTGTTTTGTAGTTCTCTGCATATAGGTCCTGTACGTCTTTGGTTAAATTAATTCCTAGATATTTGAGTCTTTTTGTTGCTATTGGAAATGGTATTTTCCCCCTGATTTTCTCCTCAGATTGTTCAGTACTACTGTACAAATTCATTACTGATTTTTGCTTGTGGATCTTGTATCCTGCCACTTTGCTGAACTCATTTATTAGCTCAAGTAGCTTTGCATGGATACTTCAGGATTTTCTAAGTACAGGATCATGTCATCTGCAAACAGTGAGAGTTTCACTTCCTCTTTTCCTATTAGGAGGCCTTCAATTTTTTTTCTTGTCTAATTGCCCTAGCTAGAACTTCTAATACAATATTGAGTAACAATGGTGACAGTGGGCATCCTTGTCTTTTTCCCGATCTTAGAGGGAAAGCTTTCAAACTTTCCCCAGAGACTATGATGTTGGCTGTGGGTTTTTCATATATGCGTTTTATCATATTGAGAAGTTTTCCTTCTATTCCTATCTTTTGAAGTGTTTTTATCAAAAAAGGATGCTGGATTTTGTCGAATGCCTTTTCTGCATCCATTGAGATGATCATGTGGTTTTTCTCCTTCAATTTGTTAATGTGATATATTACATTGATTGATTTTGAACCAACCTTGCACACCAAGAATAAATCACACTTGGTCGTGTGTATGTCTTTTGATATGCTGTTGGATTCGATTTGCAAGGATTTTGTTGAGAATTTTTGCATCTATGTTCATTAGAGAGATTGGTCTTTAATTTTCTTTTCTTGTAGTATCTTTGTCTGGCTTTGGTATTACGGTGATGTTGGCCTCATAAAATGTGTTGGGTAATTTTCCCTCTTCTTCAATTTTTTTGAAAGAGTTTAAACAGGATTGGTGTTAATTCTTTTCTAAATGCTTGGTAGAATTCATCTGTGAAGCCATCTGGTCCTGGACTTTTCTTTGCTGGGAGCTTTTTGATGACGGATTCAATCTCCTTAATTGTGATTGGTTTGTTAAGTTCTTGTATTTTTGTAGTGTCAGTGTAGGTTGATTGTGCATTTCTAGGAATTTTTCCATTTCATCTAGGTTGTCTAGTTTGTTGGCATATAGTTTCTCATAATATTGTCTTATGATTCTTTTTATTTCTTTGGGGTCATTTGTAACTTCCCTCCTTTTGTTTCTGATTTGCATCTTCTCTTTTTTTTTCTTTGTTAATCTAACTAGAGGTTTGTCCATTTTTTTGATCTTCTCACAGAACCAGCTTTTGGTTTTGTTGATTTTCTCTATTGTTTTTCTGTTCTCATTTTCATTTATTTCTGTTCTAATCTTTATTATTTCTTTCCTTCTGCTTGCTTTGAGATTAGTTTGCTGTTCTTTTTCTAGTTTCTCTATTTTTTTCAGTGAAGACTTTGAGTTTAGCTCTTTCTTCTTTTTAATATAGGCATTTAGGGCTATAAATTTCCCTCTCAAGACTGCCTGCACTGTGTCCCATATATTTTGATACATTGTGTTCTAATTTTCATTTGTCTCAATATATTTACTGATTTCACTTGCAAGTTCTTCTTTGACACACTGATTATTTATGAGTCTGTTGTTCAGCTTCCACACATTTGTGAATTTACTTTTTTCCTGTCTATTATTGATTTCCAGTTTCATTCCATTATGATCTGAGAAGGTGCTTTGTATAACTTCAATATTTTTATATTTATTGAGAGCTGTATTGTGACCTAACATGTGGTCTATCCTGGAGAAAGATCCATGGGCACTTGAGAAGAATGTATAACCCACTGAGTTTGTATACAGTGTTCTGTATATGTCTGTTAGGTCTAACTTGTTTATCATATTGTTCAAGTTCCCTCTTTACTTGTTGATCTTCTGTCTAGTTGTTCTATCTAGTGATGTGAGTGGGGTGTTCAAGTCTCCAACAATTATTGTAGGAATGTCTATTTCTCCCTTCAGTTTTGCCAGAGTTTGTCTCATGTATCTTGGGGCACCCTAGTTAGGTGCATAGATATTTATGACTGTTATATCTCCTGGTGGATTGTCCCTTTTATTAATATATAATGGCCTTCTGTATCTCTTATAACTTTTTTGCATTTAAAGTCTGTTTTGTCTGATACTAGACAAAAGAGAGTAACCTGCTCTTTTCCGGTTACTATTCACATGGAATATCTTTTTCCAGCCTTTCACTTTCAGCTGGTTTGTATCCCTGGGTCTATGGTAAGTTTCTTGTAAGCAGCATATGAATGGCTCATGTTTTTTTATCCATTCTATCATCCTGTATCTTTTGACTGGGGAGTTTAATCCATTAACATTCAATGATATTACTGTAAATGCACTATTTACTTTCTCCATTTTATTCTTTGGTTTTCATATGTCCTCTTATTTTTGTCTGTCTTTTTACTCTTTCAGTTATCCTTTCTGCTATTCTTTCTTCTATAGTCTCCTCCATGCCTGTCTCTCCTGTCTTTTTCTTTCAGGTTCTAAGGCTTCCTTTAGTATTTCCTGCAGAGATGGATTCTTTTTTGCAAACTCTCTTAGTTTCTGTTTGTTTGTGAATATTTTATAATCATCTTCATATTTGAAGGACAGTTTTGCTGGATAAAGAATTCTCGGCTGGCAGTTTTTCTCTTTCAGTTTCCTGATTGTATCATACCACTGTCTTCTTGCCTCCATGGTTTCTGAAGAGAAATCTGCACTAAGTCTTACTGGATATCCCTTGTATGTGATGGCTTGCTTCTCCCTTGTTGCTCTGAAAATTTTCTCATTGTCTTTGACATTTGACATTCTGAGTAGTATGTGTCTTGGAGTTGGTCTATTTGGATTTATTCTGATTGGTGTGTGGTGTGCTTCTTGGACATGTAAATTCATTTCTTTCATGAGAGTTTGAAAATTTTCAGCTATGATTTCCTCAAATACTCTTTCTGCCCCTTTTCCCTTCTATTCTTCTTCTGGAAATCCCATGACAGTATGTTGTTGTGTTTTGTGTTGTCATTCAACTCTCTGAGCCCCTGCTCAATATTTTCCATTCTTTTCTCTCTCTGTCCTTTTCTATCTTCAATTTTAGCTGTTCTGTCTTTGGTATCACTTATTCTTTCTTCTATTATTTCTAGTCTGCTTTCGTATGCCTCAAATGTATTTTTGATCTCACCTATTGTGGCCTTCATTCCCATGAGCTCTGTTACTTTTCTGTTCAGGGTTTCAAATTCTTCTTTGCATTTGCTCAATGTCTTCTTGATGTCATTTATCTCTTTAACTGCGGTCTTTCAATTCATTAATTTGATTTTGGAAATTTGTGCACATCTCACTGATTAGTTCTCTCAAATTCTGCATCTTTTCTGGGGCTTTGATATATTCCTTTTCTTGAGCCATGTCTTCTATTTTCTTAGTATGGCTCATAATTTTTGCTGCTATCTAGACATCTGATTAGGAGATAGTTTACTCAGATGCTCAATTTCATTCTCTTTTGTAGGGATTTAGTAGCAGGAAGCTGTTAGTTACCACTGCTCTTTGATTTTTGGCTCAAACTGCCTTGTTAGAATTGTCCTGCTGGTTGCTCAAAACTGGGCACTGGACCTGGTAATTGGTTGTAGAGTTGCTTCCTAGGGCCTTGGGCACGGAGGGTATAGAGGCCGGAAAAAGCCTCTCCTACTTATATTTAATTTTCTTTCATGCACTTCTTTGATCTGCCAGGTGATGGTGCTCTTTGCCAGCTCGCAGTTCAGTGCCAGGTCGGAGTGTATTTGTTGCAACACTGATAAGATCAACATGATAGAGCTTCCTGTCTGGAGGCTAGGAGCCTTGTAATTCAAACTTTCTCTGAGACAGTTCTCCAGACTTCTCTGGCAGCCCCCTCCCTTTTCCCGGCTAGGAAATATTTCCACTCCCCTCTGAGTCCTCAAAAATCAGTCCCTGTTAGTAGAGGAGGACATTAGGAGGGTTGTATGTCTTTAGCCCCTTGCAGGCTCCAAGACAAACAATGGCACAGCACCACCTGGGCTGGAAGGACTCTTGGGACACAGCAGACCAAATTTCTGAGTCAAAAGCCTAGTCAGCCTTAGGCTGTGTCCCTGTCTCTCCCCTTTCCTGGGGCATCCTCAACAATTAGTCCCAGTAGAAGAGAGGGAGTTTGCGAAGGTTGTATTTCTCCAGTCCTTGGCCGGCTCCCAGGGCAAAACCCTGTGTGGTCTCACCTGGCCTGGAAGGGCTCATGGGACACAGCAGACCAAATTTGTGGGTTAGAAGGTGAGTCATCCTTAGGCTGTGTCCCTCTCTCTCCCCTTTCCTAGGGTGGTAGATCCCTGGAGCCCCCTTTATCTGTAGTCCAGGCCCAGAGGCCCGAGAATTCTAAAGTGTCTTTAGTATGGGGGAGGGTGCTGGCAGCAGGAGCCACTGGCTTCAACTCATAGTTCTGTCATTGCGATTACCCTCATTTGTCCCCGTTTCCACTGGGCAGTGTCCAGCCTTCGCCTGCTATCCTAAACCCTAGAACATCTTTTTCGGGGCTGTTTCAGCCTGACCTCTAGCTATTTTTCTCTTGATATTATTTATGAATTCCAAAAAAGGGTAGTGACTGTGTGTGTAAACTGGTCTGTTCCTTTGGCCATGATACCCTTTGATTGTATTAAATTCAAAGGTTTTACGTTACTTGATTAAATCCAGATTAGGTCTTTGATTCAACCACTTCAGTAGGGCATGACTCAGGATTGAGTCCCTGCACCCTTGGTGGGCTGATAGAAACAGACACTACTCAAGAAGACACACAGAAGGAGATACACAGAGGAAGGGAGAGAGAGCTCCACAGACACGGCAGAGGAGAGAACTTTGATCCTGCAGCCCTAGGAAAAGAGATGAGCTATTAACCTGATAGTTTTCGGTGTGGAGAAAGCCCAGGAAGTAACAAACCCTATGCCGGTCTATAGCTGAGAGGTAGAAGAAGAGTGAACCCTTGCAGAGATTGGCAGCCATTTTGCTTCAATAAGTGGCAACAGACTTTGGTGAGAAAGTACTTCTTATGGTACCATGAGTTGGACTCTTTAAGGCCTTGTAACTGTAAGCTTTACCCCAAATTAATACCCTTTATAAAAGCCAAGAGAGTTCTGGTACTTTGCATCAGCACCCCTTTGGCTGAGTAATACAGGTGGAAAGAAAGGGAAGGGTATAGGACAACTTCCAGGCATCTAGCTTTGGTGACCACATGAATGATGGAACACAGAAAAAGTAGCAGTTTGGGGAAAAAAGAAAAAGGTAACAAAGTTGGTGTGTCATTATCCTAACAGGCTAACACTGAGGTGTGCAGAGGCACAGTTAATGAAAGCTTCCCAACAGACAAGCTGGTTTGGGAGCATATAAGAGAGGCCTACAGTTTGCCCAGGTGAGAACTGGCGTATAGGACCGGAGACTGGGTAGTACCATCATTTAAAGGACAGCCCTTTGGAGGAAAAAAACCAGATAGACTGTGGTTAGGATGATCAGGGAGGAGAGGTTCAGGTGGTCAACAGAGAACACTGCTGCTAAGGGACCGAATAAGACAAGGACTGACAAGTATTCACTGCAGCTGTCAAAGTGACAGTGTTGATAATCTTGGTGAGAGCTGTTTCAGTGGGGCAGCAAGGACAGGAGCCAGAATGTAATGGACTGAGGAACAAATAGGGAGCAGAAACTATGAGCCAGCAGAAAATAGGAGAGAAAGAAAATGCTTTTGGACCAAAGAAAAAGAACAAGAGTCTGGCAGTAAGAAAGTTGGGCAGAAACAGATAGGAAGATACAACATACAAGATAGACAAAAAAATTTGGCAGAAGGTCCAGAGGGAGGTTGCAAGAGATGACAACCAGGGCACAGAGTTCAGGAGTTGTGCAACTATCACCACCATAAATTTTAAAAACATTTCATCACCCCCAAAACAAACCCTGTACCCATTAGAGGCACTGTCTATTTCTCTCCAACTACCCAAGCACCTATCAACCACTAATCTCCTTTTTGTTTCTATGAAAGTGCCTATTCTGGACATTTCATATAAATAAAATCATTCAATATTTGGTCTTTTGTGTTTGGCTTTCTCTTAGCATTATGTGTTCAAGGTCCATCCATGTTGTAACATGTATCAGAGCATTCTTTTTTGTGGCTGAATACTATTCCATTGTATAGATACAACACATTTTATTTATCCATTCATTGGTGGATGTCATTTTGGGTTGTTTCTACTTTGGAGATATTATGAATAATGCCAATTGAACATTTGTGTACAAATTTTTGTGTGGATGTATGTTTTCATTTCTCTTAGTTCTATTTTCATCTGATAAATGCACACATCCTTTCTTGCAAGGGGGTTCAGCTCCTTTAGGCTAGTATTAGCTCTGGAATTACTATTTTTCCAAGTAGGAGAGGAGCAAGCAATCAAAGGTAACATAACTGATTTATGAGCCATTCATGGTTTTGCTGTACTAAATGCAGTTTAATATCTCATTGTGGTTCTCTTCACCATTACAATATATCCCAAGATGGATGTACAATCAAATATTGTGCTTTACATTCACTTAAAATAATTCTTCTCTATTTGATTATGCCTCCAATTACTGTACAGTTAGGTTCAACATTCTCAGTTTTTTATTATTATGAATTTATTTTTAAAAGTTTAATTTTTTAACCATGTAAGGAATTTACACGATTCCAAGGCAAAACTATAAAACAGGATACATTTGGGGAATTTTAGATTCTATCTCTGTCCCCTACCTCTTATTTCCCTGCTCGCCTTATAAGTAACCACAATTTCATTTGTTTCCATTTATCCTTCCATTGTTTCCTTTGGAAAATATAAACAAATATGTGTGTATATTCATGCTCATATATTTGTGTATATATATATATGTCTGTATTCCCCTCTTTCTTACACAAAAGTTAAACAATTCTGTACCTTGTTTTTTATCTCAATAAGTCCTAGAGGTAACACCATAGCAGTATATAGAGATCTACATCATTTCTTTATAGAGATGTAGAGTACTCCAGCACTTCATTATATATTTTTTATTTTTTCTAAAAGATCCTTAGATTACATAAAATGTTACATAAAAAATATAAGGGATTCCCATATGCCCCTCTCCACACCTCCCTCTTTCCCCACATTAACAACAACTTTCCTTAGTGTGGTGCATTCCTTGCAAATGATGAACACATTTTGAAGCATTGCCACTAATGATGGATTATAGTTTACATTGTAGTTTACCCTCTTTCCCACTCAATTCTGTAGGTTTGGCAGGGTATATAATGACCTGTATCTGTTGTTGCAATGTCATTCAGGACAATTCCAAGTCCCAAAAGTGCCCCCATATTACATCTCTTTTCCCTCTCCTTGCCTTCAGCACCTCCAGTGGCCACTGTCTCCACATCAATGATAGAAGTTATTCCATTGCTAGAATCACAAAAAGTCTATAGTAGAATACCAGTAACTCCACTCTAGTCCATATTTTATTCCCCAATCCTGAGGAGTGCTGCCCATTCCACCTATTGAGAGGGGGCTTTGATCCCATGCGGCTGATGGATGGGACTCTCTTGCTTGCAGTTGTAGACTCTCTTGGTTCCTTGGTATGGGCGTTGTCCATCCTCACCTCCTTGTTAGTTGTCCTGGGTGAGTCCAATGAACTGGAGAGTAGGTGTTGCAACTCTGCTGAGTCTCAGGGCCCAGCTGGCACATGGATCGCCCAAAGATTCAAGTCTCTTGGGTGCACACCTACCAACTCCAGCACCAACTGTAGGTTCAAAAAGAAGGGACAAAAGAGGCATGTGTAGAGAAGTAACAACTGAGTCCAACTCTGTCACACTTGGGAGCACAATCGTCAAAGCAGGGCCCATTGGCAAGGCACCAGACTCGGAGCTATCTGCCATGACCGTAGGACCTGGGTGTCTCCAGAGCCCCCAGGAGCCCCACTATTTAGGGTAGTATCTACTTTGGCAGTCTAGGATATCCTGCTGAGACGTGTATAAACATTACCTCTGGGATGACCTCCTGATTCACTTTGAGCCAGCTTGGGTCTCATCCTCTTTCTGGGTCTGATACTTTATACAATTTCAGTTATTTTAAATTTACTGAGACTTGTTTTGTGGCCTAACATGTGTCTATCCTGAATAATATTCCATGTGCAATTGATAAGAATGTGTATTTTGCTCTTTGGGGATGTTGTGTTCTATAGATGTCTGTTAAGTCTAGTTGGTCATGTTCTTCAAGTGTTCTGTATCCATGTTGAGCTTCTGTCCAGTTATATTATTTATTGAAAGTGAGGTATTTTAAGCTTTGGTTGATAGCGATCTTCGAGTCCTCTCTCAAAGCAGGGTAAAAAATGGTAGCTTCCTTTCTCTGTGTGTGTCTCTCTCTGTGTCTCCATTTACATCAGACTCAGAAAGAAGATGAGACCCGAGCTGGCTCACACTTTACTGATGTAGTCCAATCAAAAGGCCCCACATCCTCAAGAATGGATTAGTTCAAAAGCATACTCTATTTCTTTTTGGGATTCATAAAAGAACTTTAAACTGCCACAGACCCCAAATCCGTATCCTGTCCAGATCCATTCCAAATCTTAGTTTGGGCTTGGGGGTGTCCTGGATCCTGGGAGAAGTTTCCTGATGATCTCCCCTCAATATGCCCCGGATGTTAGACTGCTCAAACGTCGTGTGGGGGGCACTATGGCCTTAGCTGGCTTTGTGGGTGACTGACAGGCCATTGCTGCCCCACTTCTCAGGCTCAACCTCAGACATCAAACCCTCATACTCACCCTGCCAAGGTTATCAGTTTAATCAAAGTTTGAGCAATACGTAGGGACACATTTCAATAATAACTCATAATTAGAGAAATTTACCACTTTTTCACATAGCAATGGTTATTATTTACCAGCCACTAGGAGATTCACCAAAGACTAGATCAACTCCTCCCAGTTTTACCTGGATAACAACTATCATGGAAGTGGTCCTATCTTGGACTGAGTGGAAACAGAAAGGGCAAAGCCCTAAACTGGCGGGCTGAGGCCAAGTCCAGGACAGTGTGGACAAATGTGGGCAAAGCAGTAGAGGTTATGGCTCCAGGCTGGACCCCAAGAGCAGGAAACTTTCAATCTTAACAGGGCCATTCAGGCCACTAGTCTCTGCCTCACAACACCACAGCCCTCAGGAGATTTATGGGTAAGGATAAGGGGCTTGAAGGATGCAGACAGCACTCCGGGAATTCCTGCAGTCAGCATCCTATGGGGTTGTGCCTCTTTTGAAGATCTCTGGTCCTGCCCAAGGCCTTAAAGGTGTGGAATCTGGTGTCTCACATCTAAAGGAGAAAACACACATGACTTAAATCTCCGGGTGTGAAAATGAAGTGGTCCACGTTCTATATTCTCATGGTTTGAGAATTAAACTCGTGGCTTCTGTAGAAATGGCCTCACATAACTTCAAGTGCCTCCAGGTTCCTGCTCGCCATCCCTTTAATGTTTCCTAATCCCTGTAACTCTTCTCATCACCTGCCCAAGCTCTGCCACATGGGTAAAGGAAGAGTTAGATTGCTCGATCCTGGGAAGGAAGGCAGTGAGGAGAGGAATGAGAAGTCCCTGTGTGGATCTTGTCTTTCCGGCACAGCTACGGACTCCTATACTAAGTCCCTACCTCCTGCTCCCAGGAATCTTGGGTGCTTCCAACCCCAGTGTGCCCTCCCTCAGGATACCTTTTGCAGGTGCCTGGGATCTCAAATGCTTCTCCTTCTCTCCTATATTTCTACATCAAAACTTTCCTAGAGGTCTAAGAAGGAAGCAATGCACGGAAACACCTACGTGGCTTATGTTTTCAAAAGCTAGTTCTGGCTACTGGGTGCAGAATGAACTATGCACCAGAAGTAAGACTCAAAGACCACCAGGAAGGCTACTGTCATCATCCAGGTCATGGTGGCTGCTGTCATTGTCCAGGACATGGCTCCAGGATTCGTGAGACAGCCTTCTCCTTGGAGATCATGGCACAGAAAAGGAGAAAGGGGAAAGGACTGGATGTAGGGGAGGGAAAGGGAGGAGGCAAGGGGAGAGGCCTTATCCCCATCGTTCTCACTTGACCTGTGGGGTCCAGGGGAGAATGCAGGTCTAGGTGTCCAGAGAATTTTCCTCTGGGATAAAGGGAAGGGAATACATAGTTTTGCTGGAATGGACATGGCTGTTGACCTACTGCTGTGGTACTGATGCTGCATGCAGGAAAATGGTGACTCGTAAAAATCTGGGTGCAGAACAAAACAGGTGCCTCTCTGTAACAACTAGTACAACATCAGAGCAGACTCTGGGTTTTCACTAGGGCTCAGCCACTTTAAGGAAAGGGCTATATTTCCTATAATTGGAAGCTAGCCTCAGGGGCTACGTCTGAAGCAGGTTCTACTTTTGTGGGGGTAGGTACTCCATAGACGGTGCTGTGTGCTTCCTACGGCATCCATGCAGAAGACATGTGACTTCTGGTTGTTTTCCACTTGGTCAAAGTAATGTTGCTCTCTGGGTTCAGGTGGTAACAGTTTCCATCCCTCCATTACAAAGTGCCTCATTGGCCTTCCACCAAATGGCTTTGTCCATTGACTCTAGTGGCATGCATCATTTACTAACTGTGGATTGCAAATGATTGTTTTCTTTGTTCTACAATACTTTTCAGTATTCTAGGCTGGAATTCTTGAGTAAGGAAGAACTCTCCCACATCAATGATTGTGTCATTCTGAAATATAGTTAGTATAGTAAAAGCAAGATAAAAGCTTAATTCTTTCCATTGGAGTACCAACTCTCAGAATACAGAGTGGTTGTCCTGTTATTAACATCTTATTTAATCATGAGAGAAACATCCGTCAAATCCTAACCCCAGGATATTCTATAAAATGCATGACCAGCACTCCTCACACTGACAGCCTAATTACCTCAGTTACTTTTATTCTCTAAAACATGTCCAACTTTCAAAAAAGTTGCATGGCATGCCAAATGGCAAGGGAAAAATGAAGAGACAAAGCACACATCAGACCCGGACTCAAATATGATACAGATGTTGAAATTATCAGACAGGGAATTTTAAATGTTAAGAAGTATTACTGGAAAAAGTAGACAACATGCAAGAACAGGAGTGTAAGAGAAAGAAAGAACATGTAGGTTGGAAAAGAAGGATATGACTGTAAGAGAAATGTTGTAGTCAGCAAAGTCCAAGCTGTGGAAAACTGGACAAAGCACGGTACCTGTTTGTTTTTTTTTTAATTCAGAAAATAAATTTCAAGGAAAAAGAGGTGATGGGATGACAAATAGATTTAAAAAGACCTAAGGGACATCATAATCTGCAGTATAGACTATATTTGGATATGGATTCAAAGAAACTATTTCTTTAAGTATAAGAGCATCAAATAAATGTGAAAAATAACTGGACATTTGATCATATTAATGACATTTAATTTTTAGGAATGATAATTGTATTTGCCTTATGTTTTATAATGGAATCATTAACTTTTACAAATGCATACTGAAATACGTAGAAATTATATGGTAGCTTGGATTTGCTTAACATTATTCCAGGGGCAGAGATGGAGGAAATGTGTGGGTATAGTTGGAACCTGATGTACTGATGATTGTTGATGCTGAATGTCAGGTATATTGGGTTCATTATACTCTCCCCTCTGCTGGTGCATATGGTTAAGAATTTCTGTGAAATAAAAAAGGTTTGTTATAAATACCATGCCATTATATTTGAAATCCTAAGTGAAATGGACAACTTTCAGAAAGAACAAATAAACAAATAGGTCCTTGAATGAATAGAAAACTTTAATGGAACAATACATACTGAAACTGTCTTCAAAGCTCAAGTCACCTTAAAAAAATTATGAATTAAATCCTAAAAGAATCAAAGCAGTTATTATACATATTAGACGTAATAGAATTAGAGGTTAGAAAACACTGAAAATCATAAGAAAAGATCACTTTTTGATGCATGGTACAATACATATACATGATATGAATCACCACACTTATTAGTTATAGAAGATTTGTTGTAGGTTCCTTGGGATTTTCTATGTAAACAATCATGTCATCTGCAAATAAGGACAGTCATATTCCTTCCTTTCTAATCTATATCTCCCTCCCTCCCTTCCTTCCTTCCTCTTGCTTTCTTGCTTTCTACCTTATTGTACTGGGTAGAACTTCCAGTAATATGTTGCAGATCACATTTTCAATTTCCAAACTATGTTTTTTCTATCACTTCATGTCTCAAAATTTTCAGTGTAACTTCTTTAATCAAATAAAATGGAATTTCCAAATATAAATGTAATGTAATAACAAAATGAGTCATCTTCACCCATAAACACAAAATATATTTATTCATATTTTCATCACATAATTGAGATTTTATTCCATTCTAATCTTAGGATCCCATCTATCATTAGTAATAATGATACAAGGTGAAATTAATAAGTGGGAGTTTCTAAATGTGATTTACATGACTACTTTTAGTTATGAAGGAAAAAGATATCTTGAACATTTTTTCCCCGTGGTTAGAGATGTTTGTCTTTCCCTAACAATTGTCCTTTGTGCTCTGGTATTCAGTGGTTATTTCTATGGCAACAATTCAACATCATAAAAGCTATTTAAAATGTACTGGTGTTATTATGATCCATTAAAGAGAAAAACTTACATAGAGATGTGTTTGATGAATGTTATCCCAGAAATAAAACTGGAGCAGGTAAAGAACCTTGACATTTTGTTCTTCTGGCAGCTGTCATCAATAGTTAAGTGAAATGGCAACATTTAATGAGAAAAATATTTTCTTGAATTTCATGAACTACTGCAAACTTAAAGAATTATTCCTTCTATACTCCTCTAGAAAGCTATGTGCATTTCTCTTATGGTATTATTTGACTCTGCTTTGTATTTTTCCTAGTTGGTTACATATATGTCTCATCTATTGAGCACCCACCTACAGCTCTCGGTTTGTAAGCAATCAGTAAGTAAGGGTTAATATTAAAAGGGTCACATTTTTCTTCCCCTTGTAGCTTATATAGTGCAGGAATTGGCTCAATATAAATCTCAGAGATACACTGTAGTTTGGGAAAATATTATCAGTTACTTCAGATTTAGGGTCCATTGGTGACATAAAGATATACATATTTTCCCAAAATAGCTTAACTTAGGGTGTTTATAATCAGAGTTCTGACCTAGTTAGCAAATCTATTCTATATACTGATAGTATAGTAGTGTTTGCACTTATCAGATTGTTCAGTGAAAATGGGAAATGACTATGTGCCAATTGCTACTAGGGTTAAAGCAAAGCAAAACAAAATCAAACCAAACAAAACCGTGTTCTTCACCATACATTAAAAATAAAGCCACAGGAATCCTGATAAAAATTACAACAGCCTTTGTTAAAGATATGGAAAAGCCAATTATCAAATTTATTTGGAAGGGTAAGGGGCCCAAAATAGCCAGAAACGTCTTAAAAAGAAAGAACAAAGTTGCAGGACTCTCACTTCCAGACTTTGAATCATATTACCTCGCTACAGTGGTAAAAACAACATGGTATTGGCATAAAGACAGACATATAGACCAATGGAACCAAACTGATGGTTCAGATGGACCCTCACATCTATGGTCAAGTGATTTTTGACAAGGTTGTAAAGCCCACCCAGCTGGGGCAGAACAGTCTATTCAACAGATGGTGCTGGGAGAACTGGGTATCCATAGCCAAAAGAAAGAAAGAGGACCCTTACCTCACACCTTATACAAAAATTAACTCAAAAATGGATCAAACACCTAAATATAAAAGCTAAAACCATAAAACTCCTAGAAGAAAATGTAGGGAAACATCATCAAGACTTGATGATGGTAGGCGGTGGTTTCTTAAAACTTACACCCAAAACACGAGCACTGAAGGAAAAAATGGATAAATCCTCAAACTTTAACACTTTTTTTCTTCAAAGGACTTTAACAAGAAGGTGAAAAAGCAACCTACTAAATGGGAGAAAATATTTGGAAACCACATATCCAATAAGGATTTGATTCCCAGGCTATATAAAGAGATCATACAACTCAACAATAAAAGGGTAAGCAATCTAATTTAAAAATGGACAAAAGACTTAAATAGACATTTTCCCAAGAGGAAATACAAATGGCCAAAATCACATGAAAAAATGTTCAATGTCACTAGCTATTTGGGAAATGCAAATCAAAAGTACAATGTGATATCATCTCACATCTCATAGAATGACCATTATTAGAAAAACAGAAATCAGCAAGTACTAGAGAGGATGTGGAGAAATTGGAACACTCCTTCACTGTTTGTGGGAACGTAAAATGGTGCAGCCTCTGTGGAAGACAGTTTGACCGCTCCTCCGGAAGCTAAATATAGAACTGCCATATGATCCAGCAATCCCTTTACTAGGAATATATCCAGAAGAACTGAAAACAGGGGCATGAACCGACATTTGCACACCAATGTTCATAGCGGCATTATTCACAATTGCCAAAAGATGGAGGCAACCCAAGTGTCCATCAGCCAATGAATGGATAAACAAAATGTGGTAAATACAAACGATGGAATACTGTGCTGCTGTGAGAAGAAATGAAACTGGATACATGGATGAATCTTGGAGAATTATGATAAGTGAAATAAGCCAGACCCAAAAGAACAAATATTGTATGATCTCACTAATATGAACTAAATACAAAGAATAAACACAGGAAATTAAAACCTAGAGTATAGGTAACTAGGAGATAGGATGAGTGCTGAGAAGGGGTACTCATGCTTAATGTATGAAGAATTTTAAATTAGCTTGACTGCAAACGTGTGGAAATGGATAGAGTTGGTGGTAACATGTTATATAACCAACACAGCTGATTTATAAATGGGATTGTGGTTGAAGGGGTAGTTTAGGGATGTAAATTCAATGGAAAGAAAGCTAGAAAATAATCTAGGGACTGTAAACATAGTGAACTTGGTGGTGGATGAGAATTGTGATTAATATACAAATACAAGAATGTTCTTCTATGAACTAGAACAAATGTATGTCTTTATTCCAAGGTGGTAAGATTATGGTGATACATGGGAAAATACAATTAACGTAACTTATGGACTATAGTTAACACTAATATTTTAATATTCATGCATCAATGTCAAAGAAGGTACTATGTCAATGTTAATGATATAATAATAGAATAATAGGGGTATGGGATTTTTTTTCTATTGGACTAAGGAAAACATTTTAAAATTTACGAGGTGACTGCACAACTCTGTGATGAAAGTGAGTGCCCCTGAGTATACACTTTGGATAGAATGTACAAGGCATGGGACTGTGTTCTCTCGTGAATTTTAACAAATGTACAATACTAATACATGGTATTAATACTAAGGGGATGTATTGGAAAAATACACCAAATGTAAACTGTGGCCCATAGTTAATGGTAATATTTTTTGATGATGTTCTTTCATGATCTGTAACAAATGTTCTACAACAATGCAAGGTGTTGGTGGTGGGGTGATGGATGGGAATTCTGCACGTTATGCATGATTGTCTTGTAAGCGCCCAACTTCTCTAATTAATAAAATACAAAAATTGGAAAAAAGTAAGGCCCCAGGTTATTTGTTAGTAGGCTGTGGAATGGTTGTTTGCACCACTCTTGCCTTTATGCTCCATTAGCCACGTGGTGGGGAACACTCTAACACAAACAATTGTTCAGATTTGTGGGCTTAACCTGTGGCCGTGAAAGCCTCCCTTGTCCCTTGCAAAGTGGGATGAACCATACAGTCTTGGTCTTCTAACCTCCATATTGGAATATTCTGAGCTAAAATATCAGCCATGGAATCTATCTTCATTTCCGAATAGCAAATACTCTATTACTTTCCATTCATTTTGTCTGTGTGATCTGAAAGTTTGTAGGTTGACTAACTCAGTTTGAAGAAGATTTCCTTCATATTTATTATATAAAACACTGCACAAGAAAGAAAGGATTCAAAGGGGGAGAAAGGACATGGTCACTGCCTTTAACAGAGTATATATCACAGTGGTTAATGGCATTTTTTTTAAGTTAGAGTGTTCTGGTCTCCTGGGCTGCCAGAAGCAATATACCAGAAATAGGTTGACTTTTAACAATGGGCATTTATTCACTTACAAGCTTACAGTTTCAAGGCTGAGAAAAATGTCCAAATCAAAGCATCATTAGGAAAAAAAAAAAAAAAAAAAAGCATCATTAAGTGATGCTTTCTCCCCAAAGACCAGCTGCTGGTGATCCTGGACTCCTCTGTCACATGGCAAGGCACATGATGGCATCTGCTGGTCTCTCCCTTCCAGGTTTTGTTGCTTTCAGCTTCTTGATTCTGTGGCTTTCTTTCCGTTTCTCTCCATATTCATCCTGTTTTAAAGGACTCCAGTAAGAGGATTAAGACTCACCCTCGGCCCATGCCTTAAAAGAATGAACTTGATCAAAAGGTCCTACTTAAAGTAATTTTACACCCACAGGAATAGACTAGTTTTAAGAACATACTTTTCTGGCATCCATACAGCTTCAAACCATCACATAAAATCAACTTAATTGTGGGCAATTCCTACTCTCCAGTTCTTCAGGCTTGCCCTGGACAACTAACAAAATGATGGTGATGGACTAGTCCCATCCGAAAAACAAGGAGTATCTACAACTGCAAGCAAAACAGTTCCTCCCATCTGCCCCATAAGATCCAAGATCCCTTTCGGCCTGAAGCAGTCAGAGTAAACATCATCCCAAGTTCCTCAAGACAGCAATGAACAAACATAAGGGGGGAGTGTAACCACGGCCTAAAGTAGATTTATTGTTATTGTAGTTATTATCTTGTGTTAACAGAGTAACTTCTAACATTGATATAAAGATAGTGGTTTCCAGGAGTTCAGAAGGGAGGGGGAGGGATGAACAGGTAGAACACAGGACATTTTTCAGGCAGTGAAACTGTTCTGTACAATACTCTAATGATGGCTACATGACATTACACATTTGTCAAAGCCTAGAAAACTGTACAGCACAAAGTGTAAACCATAATGTAAACTATAAACTTTGGTTAGTAGCAGTGCTTCAGTATTGATTCATCAATTGTAACAAATATACCTGTTTTAGTTTGTCAAAGGGCTGCTGATGCAAAGTACCAGAAATGTGCTGGGTTCTGTAATGGGGCTGTAACATGTTCAAAGGGTCAGCAAAGTCAGCTGTCCCAGGTTAAGCAAGATGGCCTTTCAGCTCTACCAAGGTCTCTGCCTTCCCCTCCAGAATCTGTCTTCCGGAGCCCAGCTGACAGCACCCAGGCATAAGGCTTGTCTCTTCCTGGGCCTCTTCTATCAGTCCCAGCTGCTTCACTTTCTTTCCGGGTTCAGCTGCAAGCCTCAGCTCTTTGAGCCTGTCAGGGACTTCTCTCCTTGCAGCTCAGGTTGTGGGCGAAACTGGAGTTCTTTCTCTCACATGGCAGGATCAAATATGGCGACTCCATTTTTCTGTGTCTCCGTTTTTATCAGAGCCAGCAAGAGGTAGGAGACTCAACCTCAGTCACACCTCACTGATGTCCATTTGAAAGGGTCTCACACCCACAGGGATCGATTAGTTCACAAACATAATCTTTCTCTTTTTGGGATTCAGCAAATTCAAACTGCCACAGTACCACACTAATGTAAGATGTTAATAATAGGGGAAATTATGTGTGTGTGTGTGTGTATGTGAGGAGGTTATATGGGAACTCCCTATACTTTCTGGGTAATTTTTCTGTAAATCTAAGACTTTTCTAAAAATAAAGTTTATTATTATTGTTAAAAAACTGTATGTAAATGCTGGTACTGAGAAATAGTCAGAAGAATTACTGATAGAAATCAGACCAGCATGCCTTCCAATTCATCCTTCATATACATGTACTTCTTATAAAATGTCATAAATTTGGCCACAAATGCTTCCAAGTGATAAGTGGCTTTTCTGTTCAGTTGTAGATGGTGATCATAGTAAGCTGCCATCGGGGCCATTTTCTTTTTAAGTTGTCCATCACAAGGATGTAAAGTTCTGAAGGAAAGCACTTCATTATTATCTTAGGAGATATAAAATGAATTACAAAGCTCATAGAGTCTTCCACAAACTTCAAGGAGCCTTTGTGGAGTCTGCTGACTGATAATAGCATTGGCAGTCTCCCTTAGATACACCTCCCAATCTGTTTCAGGGATTTCTTGATCGGCAGGAAAGGATACTGTTGCATTTTGCAGGCTATACACATAAGTAGGACTTTTCTGGGATTTCTGTAGGACTTTTTGACAAGTCTATGAGCCATTTGTGAAGGAAGATTCAGACCTTCCTTTTTGCACATGGTAGGTGAAACATGGCAATGTCTTCCATGCCAAGAGCAGGCACACAAACTGCCAGGCACCAACTACAGATAGGTGGTATAACTTTCAATGTATAATTGTAGTGCAAGATCAAAATGCATGTGGACATCTATTTTCCATGGTTTTGCACAAGGCATGTTGAGCATCTTTCGTGAGGTTGTTGACCTCTGTCAATAAAACCACTTTAAAATCTCTTTGAGAGTTTGTTTCAAGTTGCTGTGACTGTGCCACTGCTTCCAACATCTCCTGAATTACTGTCTGGTCACTATTTCCAACGCCATTGGGATTAACTTCAAGGTAGTGATTACTTGAAATGGAACTAATTTCAGATTTCTTTTCAGATGGAGATTTATGGTCTGATGTTCAACTCTCAATTTTCCCCCACCACAAAGGTCACATAGAATACACATTATTCTTGTCTTTTTCCAGCACCAGACAGGCCTTACACTAGCAGGTGAGGAGAGACACCATAGTCACCAGGTTGTGCAGCCATCCCAGGGCAGTATTTGTCCTCCCGGAGGCTAATGGCAGCTCTGGTTCCTGGGGTCTGACGCTTGAAAGTCCTGCATGCACACTGGCTAATGGTATTTTAAAATCAGATATTTGTGTTTCAATCTTTTTATTTTTTCCTTTTTTAACACTTTACTGAGATATACTTGATTCATAATCAGCTGTACCCTTTAGAGCATACAGTTTGCTAGGTGTTGAAATATGCACACACCCATGAAACCATCAAGATAATGGACACAGCCACCGTTCTCAAAAGTCTCCTCCTAGCACTTTGTAATCCCTCCTTCAAGCCTATCCCAGCCTCGCCTCTCATATCCAGGCAAATACTGATCCGCTTTCTGACACTGTAGATTCCTTTGCATCTTCTAGAGCATTTTATAAATGGAATCATACAATCTATGCTCATTTTTGTCCGATATAATTTCACTCTACATAATTATTTTGAGATTCATTGAAGTTTCCTTCGTTTTTATGACTGAGTAGTATGCCATTGTCTGAATATACCACTGTGATCGCTAAGTTCATGTATGAACTTGGCCAGGTTATGATATCCAGTTATTTGGTCAAGCAAGTGCTGGCCTGCTCATTACTGTGAGAATATTTTATAGATGGATTTCCATTATTAGTCAGATTGCATCTGTGGCTGATTACATCTATAAACAACAAAGGAGATTGCCTTCAACAATCATCTGATCAGTTGGAGGCCTTAAAGAAGGAACTGAGGATTCCAGCAGTCAGAAAGGAGAATTTCTGTCTCTACTTCAGACAGCCCACTTCTCCTCGGGAATTCATTATCACCTCCAGTGAGCTTTCAACTTGTGTCCTGCCCTGCAGCATACGGATTTGCCAATCTCCACAGTCACACGAGCTAATTCCTATCATAAATTTCTTAATGTTCACACACACACACATCCTGCTGCTTCTGTCCTCTGACACTGCTTATTCACCTGTTGGTAGAAATTTGGGTTGTTTTCCACCTTGGGCTATTACAAATAAAGCTGGTAAGGCTATTTGAGCATAAGTCTTTGCATGGACATATACTTTTATTTCTCTTGGATAAATACCTGGGAGTAGAACGGCTGGGTTAAATGATTAGTGTGTTTAAACTTTTTAAGAAACTGGCAAATTGTTTTCCAATGTGACTGCACTGTTTTGAATTCCTCTCAGAAGTATGTAAGAGGTACAGTTGCTCTTCATCTTCACAAATATTTGGTATAGTCATTCTATTTAATTTAGCCATTTTAATAGGTGTGTAAGAGTATCTCGTTGTGGTTTTGATTTGCATTTCTATAACGACTAAGCATCTTTTCATATGCTTGCATTTTTATGTCAAAAAATTTCCTCCAGTATACGTGGCTTCTCTTTTCATTCTCTTATGTGGCTGCTCTTTCATTTTCAAAGAGCAGAAATCAATTTTAGTGAAATCCAATTTATTAAGTTTTACTTTTATGGATTTAGTTTATGGTATGATTTTGGTGTAGAAAGAAAGAAATCTTTCTTTAAATCAAGTTCACAAACACTTTTTTCCTATGTTTTCTCCTAAAAGTTTGAATGTTTTAGTCTTTATATTTATACCTGTATGTAATTCTGAGATAATTTTTAAATGGCTGCAGTTCTTTCTTTGGAATTATGTATTTTTAATAATTTGAGAAGATGAACTATGTTTTGCACAACTGGGACAATATTTGCTTGACTACTTTTTTCCTCATTTGGCTTGATTTTTCCATCAATTTTGTTGAAAAAACCATACAATCTATCTAAAGTGTACAACCCATGGCTTGTGGTATAACCACAGAGTTGTGCATTCATCACTGCAATCAGTATTAGAGCATTTTCATTACTCCAAAAAGAAAAATACCCTACCTCTCAATCTCTCTATCCTTCCCCTGTCATCTGTAACTGCCAATCTATTTCTGTCTCTATAAATTAAATTTTTAGCTCCTTCATTTTATTTTTAAATTTTTTTTCAGAATTCAGAATCAGTTTATTTTTTATATTTTTAAAATATTTTTTAATTTTTGAAAAGATACTTAGATTACAGAAATGTTACACAAAAATATAGGGATTCCCATATGCCCTGCTCCCCACATTATCATACCCATATATTAGTGCTGCAAATTACAATCACTATAATGCGCTATCATCTCTTTATCCATTTCCAAACATTTACACACAATATTTTCGCAAATTCTGTACCAATTAAGCCTCAGCTCTCCATTCTCTATCCTCATTCTATTTTCTGGAGACCTATATTCTAGCTATTATCTCCACGAATTTGCTCATATTAGTGAAATCATACAATAGTTGTCCTTTTGTGTCTGGCTTGCTTCACTCAACAAAATGTCCTTAAGGTTCATCCATGTCATCATGTCTCATGACTTCATTTCTTCTTATAGCTGATTAATATTCCATCTCTGTATATACCACGATTTCTTTATTCATTAATCGGTTGATGAACATCTATGTTGGATCCATATTTTGGCGATTATGAATAATGCCACTATGAAAATCAGTGCGCAGATGTGATTTTGTGTCCCTGCTCTCAGTTCCTCTGGGATTGAAGCGGGATTGCCAGCTCACATGGCACATCTATATTTAACTTCCTTAAGAACCCCCAAACAGTCTTCCACAGTGGCTGCACCATTCTACATTCTACAACAGTGAATAAGCATTCCTATTTCTCCACACCCTCTCAGAAACTTGTAGTTTTCTGTTTTTATAATGGTAGCTATTCTAATAGGTATGAAATGATATCTCACTGTAGTTTTCATTTGCATTTCCCTAATAGCTAGCAATGCTGAACATCTTTTCATGTGTTTTCTCATCATTTGTATTTCCTCCTTTGGAAAAATGTCTGTTCAAGTCTTTTTCCCATTTTTTAATGAGGTCATTTGTCTTTTGATCATTCAGTTGTAGGATCATTTTATATATTATGGATAGTAAACCCTTATTGGATATGTGATTTCCAAATATTTTCTCCCATTGAGTAGGCACTTTTCACTTTCTTGAAAAAGTCCTTTGAAGTGCAAAAATGTTTAAGTTTGACGAGGTCCTATTTATCCATTTTTTCTTTCATTGTTTGTGCTTTGGGTATAAGGTCTAAGAACGCACCTCCTACCACCAAATCTTGAAGATGTTTTCCTACATTATCATCTAGGGGTTTTAGGATCCTGGCTTTTATGTTTAGGTCTTTGATCCATTTTGAGTTGATTTTTGTTAGAGAGTAAGATAGGGATCCGCTTTCTTTCTTTTGGTTATGGATATCCAGTTCTCCTAGCACCATTTATTGAAGATACTATTCTATCCCAGTAAAGTGGACTTAGCAGCCTTGTGAAAAACCAGTTGACCATAGAGGTGAGGGTATATTTATGAACTCTCAATGTGTCTACATTTATGCCAACACCATGCTGTTTTGACCACTCTAGCTTTGTAATATGCTTTAAGGTCAGGAAGTGTGAGTTCTCCAACTCCGTTCTTCTTTTTAGGATGTTTTTGGCTATTTGGGGTTGCTTTCCCTTCCAAATAAATTTGGTAATTGAATTTTCTATTTCTTTAACATAAGCTGTTGGAATTTTTTATTTTATTTTATTTTATCCTTCCCCCCACCCCGCAGCTTGTGCTTGCTGTTTGTTTGCTTTCTGTGTCCATTTGCTGCACATTTCCTCTGTGTCTGCTTGTCTCCCTTTGTTGCGTCATCTTGTTGCACCAGCTCTCCACGGGTGTGGGCCAGCTTGCCCTCACCAGGAGGCCCTGGAAACTGAATCCAGGGCATCCCATATGGTAGATGGGAGCCCAATTACTTGAACCACATCTGCTTCCCAAGCTATTGGGATTTTGATTTTGATTGTATTGAATCTGTAAATCGATTTGGATAGAATGGATATCTTAACGATATTTATTCTTCCAATCCATGAACATGGAATTGCTTTATATTTGCTTACGTCTTCTTTGATTTCTCTTAGCAATGTTTTGTAGTTTTTTGAATACAGGTCTTTAACATCCCTGGTTAAATTGATTTCCTGGATATTTGATTCATTGAGTTGCTATTGTAAATGGAATCTTTTTCTTGATTTCCCCTTCATATTGTTCTATTCTAGTGTGTGGAAATGCTACTGATTTTGTGTGTTGATCTTGTATCCTGCCAGTGTGCTGAACTTATTAACTGTCTATAGTAGCTTTGTTGTAGATATTTTGGAATTTTCTAAACATAAAATAGTGTCATCTGCTAATAGTGAGAGTTCTACTTCTTCTTTTCCAATTTGGATACATTTTATTTCTTTTTCTTTCTTAATCACTCTAGCTAGAACTACTAATACAATGTTGAATAATAGTGGTGACAGTGGGCATCCTTATCTTATTCCAGATTTTAGAGGAAAAGTGTTTAGCCTTTCCCCATTGAGTATGATGTTGGCTATGGGTTTTTCATATATCTCTGTATCATGTTGAGGGATTTTCCATCTATTCTTATCTTTCAAAGTGTTTTTTTATCAAGAAAGGATGCTGTATTTTGTCAAATGCATTTTCTGTGTCAATTGAGATGATCATGTGGTTTTTCTCCTTGGATTTGTTAATATGGTGCATTACATTAATTGATTTTATTGTTTTGAACCACCCTTGCATACCAGGAATAAACTCTACTAGAACACAGTGTATAATTCTTTTAATATGCTGTTGGATTCTATTTGCAAGTATTTTTTGATAATTTGTGCATCTATATTCATTAGACAGAGTGATCTGTAATATTATTTTCTTACAGTATCTTATTCTGGCTTTGGTGTTAGGATGATGTTGGCTTCTAGAATGACTTAGGTAGTTTAACCTCCTCTTCAATTTTTTGGAAGCATTTGAGCAGGATTGGTATTAAATCTTCTTGAAATGATTGGTAGAATTCACCTGTGAAGCTATCTGGCCCTGGGCTTTTCTTCATTGGGATGTTTTTGATGACTTATCCCATCCCTTTACTTGTGATTGGTTTGTTGAAGTCTTGTATTTCTTCTAGAGTCACTGTAGGTTATTCATGCATTTCTAGGAATTTGTCAATTTCATCTAGGTTGTCTAATTTGTTGGCATACAGTTTTTCATAATATCCTCTTATGATCCTTTTTATTTCTGTGGAGTCAGTAATAAATTATTGATTTATCCCTGATTCCTGATTTCATTTATTTGTATCCTCTCTCTTTTTTTCCTTTGCTAGTCTAGATAAAGTTTTGTTGATTTTATTAATCTCAAAGAACCAGTTTTTAGATTTTTTTATTCTCTATTGATTTTTCATTCTTAATTTCATTTATTTCTGCTCTAATCTTTGTTATTTTTTTTCCTTCTGCTTGCTTTGGGATAAGTTTACTGTTCTTTTTCTTGTCAATCTGGGTACTCAGTTAGGTCTTTGATTTTTAGCTCCATCTTCCTTTCCAACTTCCCTCTCAGCACTGAATTTGCTGCATCCTGTAAGTTTTGTTTTTTTTTTAATTTTTAAAAAGATACTTAGATTACATAAATGTTACACACAAAATATAGGGATTCCCATATGCCCCACTCCCCATACCCCCCACACCCTCCCACATAAACATCCTTCATTACTGTGGCACATTCGTTGCAGTTGATAATCGCATCCTGGGGCTTTGCCATTAAGCATGGACCATAGTTCACATTGTAGTCTACACTCTCTCCCACACAGTTCTGTATGTTATGTGATGATATAAATAGCCTATACCTGTCATTGCAATACCATTCAGGACGATTCCGCAGTCCTGAAAAAGCCCCCGTATTACAACTGCTTTTCCCTCTCCCTGCCCCCAGAGCCTCCAGTGGCCACTGGCTCCACATCAATGTTGGAATTTCTTCCATTGCTATAATCACAATATGTCTATAGTAGAATACCAGTAAGTCTACTCTAGCCCATTGTTCTTTCCCCAGTCCAGAGGCTGCTGGGATGGTGATGTCCACTCCGCCTCTAATTGAGAAGGGCCTTATATCCCATGGGGAAGATGGATGGGATTATCTTGCTTGCAGTTGCAGACTATCTCTGTTCCTTGGGATGGGCATTGTCTGTCATCATCTCCATATTAGTTGTCCTCGGTGAGTCCCATGAGCTGTAGAGTAGGAGTTGCAACTCTGCTGAGGTTCCAGGCCCAGCTGGCACATAGACAGCCAAAAGACTGCACACCTACAAACTCCAGCTCCAAGTATAGGTTTAAATAGAAGGGAAGTTTTGATAAGCTGTGTTCTTGTTTTCATTTGTCTCGAGATATTTACTAATTCCTCTTACAATTTCTTCTTTGACCCACTGATTGTTTGAGTGTGTTGCTTAGCCTCCATATATTTGTGAATTTTCCTGTTCCTTGCATATTATTGATTTCCAGCTTCATTCCATTATGATCAGTGAAGGCGCTTTGTATAATTTCAGTTTTTAAAAATTTATTGAGACCTGCTTTGTGACCCAATATGTGGTCTATTCTGGAGAACAATCCATGAACGTTTGAGAAGAATGTATATTCTGCTGTTTTGGAGTGCAGTGTTCTATATATGTTTGTTAGTCTAGCTTGTTTATCATATTTTTTAGTTCTTTTTCCTTGTTGATTTTTGGTCTAGTTGTTCTATCTATTGATGTGAGTGGAATACTGAAGTCTTCAACTGTTCTTGTAGAGATGTCTATTTCTCCCTTCAGTTTTGCCAGTATTTGCCTCATGTATTTTGGAACACCCTTGTTTTGTGCATAGATATATATAATTATTATTTCTTCCTGGTAGATTGTCCCTTTTATTAATATATAATGGCCTCCTGTATCTCTTGTAACATTTTTTCATTTAAAGTCTGTTTTGTCTGGCATTCATATAGCTATTCCTACTATTTTTTGCTATTGTCTGCATGAAATATATTTTCAGCCTATTTGTATCATTGCATCTAAGCTGAGTTTCTTGCAGACATCATATGTATGGCTCATATTTTTTATCCACTCTGTCAGGCTGTGTCTTTTGATTGGGGAGTTTAATCCATAAACATTCAATGTTATTACTGCAAAGGCATTACTTACTTTGACCATTTTATCCTTCAGCTTTAATATTTTGTATTAGTCAGCCAAAGGGGTGCTGATGCAAAGTACCAGAACTCTGTTGGCTTTTATAAAGGGTATTTAGTTGGGGTAGATGCTTACAGTCACAAGGCCCTAAAGAGTCCAACTCAAGGTATCATAAGCGGTACTTTCTTACAAAGTCATTTGCCACATGTTGAAGCAAGATGGTGAGCGATGTCTGTGAGGGTTCAGCCTTTCTTCTTCCTCTTAAGGCTCTGTGGTCCTGGCTTCTTCTGATATCAGTTGTAGGCTGGCATAAGGCTCGTCTCTCTCCCTGGGGCTCATTTCTTTCAAGGCTCAGCTGCTCTGTTCTCTTCACAAGGTCAGCTGTAGACTAGCAGCCTCATCTCTCTTCCCAGGGCCTCTGCCATGTGTAATGAGCTATCTCTATTCCTCCACGTTCTTCTCCTGTGTATCTACTTCCATGTGAGAGTCTGTTTTACCAGCCCACAAAGGGTCTGGGACTCAAAGCCGAGTTGCACTCTAATAGCAGGGTTGAATCAAAGCCCTAATCTTAACATAAGTTACTCAGACATCTCAGCTGAATCTAATACAATCAAAGGGTTGTCACACCCAGAGTAACAGACCAGTTTACAAATGTAGTCAAATATCTCTTTTTGGAATTCATAAATATTATCAAACTGCCACATAGATCATATTTTTTGTCTGTCTTTTTACCTTTTTGGCTACCCTTAAATAATACTCTTCATTTATACACCAAGCCTCTCTCCTTTGTAGAAGCAGCTTCTTGTTTATGAAATCTCTTAGTTTCTGTTTATCTGTAAATATTTTAAACTCGCCCTCATTTTTTTATTTACTATTTACAAGTTTACTTCTGAGTTGCAAAAATTATTTCCCCTTCCTCATGTTTTTAGAATTTACTGTATCCGCCCCCCCATTCAATCTTGGTTGCTACAACCATACAGACAGGAAGCACAATAATCTTTTTTTCCTTGCATCTGTAGTGGAAACCTTAGCAGCAGACATTTCACCCTAACTTTGAAGGATAATTTTTCTGGATAAAGAATTTTTGGCTGGTAGTTTTTCTCTTTCAGTACCTTAACTATATCATACCACTGTCTTCTCATCTCCATGTTTCTGATGAGAAATTGTCGCTTGGTCTTATTGAAGATCCCATATATGTGATGGATTGCTTTTGTCTTGCTGCTTTAAGAATACTCTCTTTATCTTTGGCATTTGTCATTCTGATAAGTATGTGTCTTGGAATGGGTATATTCAGATTTATTCTGTTTGCAGTACACTGTACTTCTGAATGTGTATTTTCAAGTCTTTCATCAGAGTTGCAAAATTATTATTTCCTCAAATATTATTTCTGCCTCTTTTAACTTATCATCTCCTTGTGGAGCTCCCATGACCCATATGTTAGTGCACTTCATGCTATCATTCAACTCCCTGAGCCTCTGCTCAATTTTATCCATTCTTTTCTCCATCTGTTCTTCTGCCTTTTCAATTTCAGCTGTTCTGTCTTCTAATTTGATGATTCATTCTTCTGCCATTTCAAATTATTGTTGTATATCTCTAATGTATTTTTTAAATGAGGCCGGTAAAAAGAGTTTATTGAGAAACAAGGAAAAGAAGACTACACACACAAGATTTGAGAGTGGGTGAGCTACAGTGTGAGATGCACAATGTGGGGCCCCAGGGTAGGACTTTTTAAGGCCATTCCTCCTCCCCCTTCCCCATATTAAGGAGGGATCTCAGCTATTCACTGTCTTGATTGACTGGCTTTCTACCTTCATCTGTTAGCTTTCAGGAAACCAATGGGAAGGCCTTTCTGTTTGGAGTTATCTGGGGCTTCTTTTGATCCCAGGAATTTCAAATTGGACCTTGTGACCAGGGTCCTGGTGGCTTTTCAACTCTAACAGTTGCAGCTTTGTTTTCAAGCAGCTGCCTTCCCTCAGGGATTTTTGGGAGGGGTCTTGTGGCCATATTCTTTGCTGGGTCTCAGCTGTGATGGTTATGGCTTTGTTCTGACCAGCAGCTTTATTCTGACCAGTGTTCTTCCCTATAGTTTCCTATCCTAACCTACCTCAACCTCCCTGTCAGAGAATTTACACCCTTATTCTTAAGGGAGAACTGAAGGGTGATGGTTATTCTTCTGTAGCTGCTTCCTGCTGGTTAGGGGCAGTAGTCCCTGCCTGATGAGGTGTGAAACTCTCTGGCTATTCTATTGAGGTTGAGGGAAGGCAAGTCTGGCACCATGACTGGAATTGGATGAAATCCCTGCATGACTAATACCTTGTTCTGGAAGGTATTGATTCTGGGAGAAATAAACATAGTTAGAATTTTGAAGATACATGGTCCTACTAAAAGGATAAAAAATATGGTGGTAAGTAGCCCAAGAAGGGGGCCAGCCATGACATACATGACCATGGGAATGAGAAAGACCAGGTGCCTCCAGAGGCTACAACCTTCTGAAGTTGATGGGCTTGATCTTGTAGGTTTTGAATGCTGTCTAAGATTGTTTCAGAGTGATTTACATAGAAGCAGCCTTCCTCCTTGAGGAAAAGGCAGGTTTCTCCCTGTGCCACTGTTAGCATGTTTAGAGCTCTGTGATTTTGCAGCACCATGGCAACAAGGGAGTCTATTTGTTGTCTAAAGGCTTCTAAGGCATGGCTAGTTTCTTCTATGCTGTTGGTTAACTCTAGGGAGAGATTATGGTAGACCTGCTGGGTTTGGTATAAACTGCCAACCCCAGTTCCCACAGCAGTAGTTATGCCTAGGACAGCTAGGGGAGGTATGAGGAAAGGCAATGCCCTAGACATAAATTCACAAAGACCTTATAGGCAAAAACAAGGCAAGTATAGGGCAAGCAAAATAAAGACAGTACTTAAGAGAGCCATTCTTTTATCTTATAGGCATGTTCATTAATTATTTAGAAAATGAATCAAGTTTTCTAAGACTTTTAACATGTTCACTATCCCTCTACATATGATCTAGAATTGAGGAGATATTATCATATTTATCAGGTATATAGGTACAGTACTTAATACTAATCAATGCACAAGTTCTTCTTTGAGCTGCAGTTAATATATCTAAGCCCCAGGTTTACAATACCATACACTTTTTTTCTCCATATGAGAGGCCATAATGCCAATGGTGTTTGTTTAAGTTCTACTCAAGTTTCTCTGGTAATTGTTGCTCCAATGGTATATCTTTCACACAGCCAGCATGCTGCAGCACCATTGGTCCTGGAGAGAAGCTCCAGTGTTTCTGGTACATAGTGCCCTTTAGCACTATGAAACAGAGCCAGTCTGGAGGTAATGTCCATTGTAAATCTAGCAATATTGAGCCATTGCAAGCTGCTGCAGGAGTCTGAAATAGCAACATACTTTCCACCTGCTTCAGGAGCATGACCAGAGAGGTGATAGACACTTTTATTGTTTAAGGCAGGGGCTCTTAAGAAGGGGTCTGTGAGCTTGAATGTAAATAAATAAAAAAAACATTATTCTTGTGGGGATGTGTGAGTGTGGGTGTGATATATGTTTATTAAATAATACCCAGTATAGTGTGGACTTAGTAAGGGGTCCATAGTTTTCACCTGACTGGCAAAGGAGTCTGTGGAACAAAAAAGTTAAGAACCCCTGGTTTAAGGGATCATAGTGACTGACCAACCTAGCCAATAACTTAAATGGAGAGGCTCCTTGCAGGGTACTGGGAGCCTAGTTCCAATACATGAGAGAGTTTGACAATACTGAAGTCTATCTCTTAATTTTTATATACTTTCTAAATGCTTCTAATGCAATGTATAACATATCAAATGAGCCTAACTATTTTTATTACTTCTCTTTTTACTTTTACACCTTTATGATAATTACTTTTATTAACAGGTATTTTACTTCAGCAGTACAGGAAAAAACTACTTTCTCCATTATTTTATGAAAACCTAAGATTCCCAATGGAATCAAAATTATCTTCCCCTTACCACTATCTTAAAATGCAGATTGAGGTGACCTCTGACAGATTTTCCTGTTATAAGTTACTTTTTGTTATCTATATCAGTTTATATTTCTATTTAATAATAGCTTCCTGGAATTAGCCATTTAAATATTTCAGTTTAGATAATGCTTTTTCAAACTTCTTATAACCAACCATAACCACATAGACTAGTTACTTTTACCTTTAAATAAGCTTATTAAATTACAGTGAGCAACCAATGAAATTTACATTTACCCATTTAAGTCTTGCCTTACATCCCTTATTCTGTTCTGTGTAAGTTAGTCATTTCACTTTAGGACAGATCTCAATTTCAATAAATATAAACCTATAATTTTTATCATCTCAAATATTTAATACGTATAATGCTAATTTATGTTATTAGTATCCTATAAACCTAGGGAGATTACACCCAAGCCACATAAAATTGAAACAATTTAGTTTATTCAAGAAATGTTCTTCCTGCAAAGGAGGCTAAAATTTCTTTTTTTAAAAAAATAAAATTCTAAAATTGTGAATAACCTTAAAAGCATGCTGACTGCCAGGTTCTGGAATATATGATAATTGTTTAATTTGTTTTAATTATAATTTAGAAAGATCTTTCCATAGCTTTCAAGGACTTTTTCTTTATTTACTGAAAATTGGCAAATGGATTATTAATTACTCTCATTTTAAGGCTGTTAAATGGTTTAAATTGGGGAATTACAGGACAAACTATGATTCCTAATTCCCTGGCCTGCTACAAAATAAGTTTAACTGTAATAGAACAACATATTCAAAAGATCTCTTTGAAGGCTATTTCTGATTATTTTGATCTGCACTGTGACCTTGCAGTTTTGCACAAGAATTTTGTTCTTTTTAGCTATTAGCTTATATCCAAATTGTTCTCAGTGCTTTAAATTACAATTTACAACATTTTCCTTCACTTCGGAGCTCTTCTTATTTCCCATTTTGACTTTGACAGGCCTCAGATGCGCAGCACCAATTCCAATATATACTCATTTGAGGTCATTGAAATCTCAGGGAAAACTGGTTTCTCTCATGACCTGCTGCTTTCAGGATCCTTGATGCTCAGGGTGGGATGTACTTCACTCCCCAATCCTCATAGATAACAAGATTCTGGCAGCCTCTGGACTGGAAGAGTGGACATCCAAATCCAAGGGTCAAGGATTCCACTGGGCAGTGATCTCCTCAAAGGTTGTGGGGTTCCTTTGGGCTCTTGCCCAGAGTTGGTAAATTGGAATCCACACTTAGATAGTCATGAGAGAAAGCAGGGTTATTAACACCAATGGAAGGAGGGAGACAAGGGTGTCTCAAATTTGTCTTCCCCTGAGCCATGGGGAGCAGAAGTTTCCATGGATTCAAACAGGGGAGAATAGAGTAGTAGTTACCATTACAATGGTGAGGCGCCGTCCTGAAACAACCATAAGTAAGGGTAAGGTCAGTTTAGAATTACTAACACAATAGCAAGCATACACAAGGGTGAGGCTAGACCTGAAGTAACCAAAAACAAAGGTAAGTTTAATTTAGAATTACCATCACAATAGTAGGTCTAGGCTAAGCACAGCCAGTTTCAGCAACTTCAGATATTATTCTTTTGCTCTTTTATAATATAATGTCACCTATATAATGATTTTGTCTTAACTCTTAGTAAAAGTTTCTAGTAAATTTTCACTTCAAAACAAATTGGGCACTTTTGTTTATTAACTAAGTACCTAAAACTATTTTATTAGCAACATTAATGTTGCTAAGTTTTCCCACATTTTCAGCAGTTGAGCTAATTCCACTTGTGATTTCTTTTTCAAATCCAATCCGATTGAAATATAGTATTGAAATTTAAAGATTCATTTTTAGGTTACTTTTAGAGTTTCTCAACTTAAAATACAAAATTAATAGGGAAACCCCAAATCTGATTTATGAGCTCTTAGGCATAAGCAGACTGAAAAAATTAAAGTAAGCACAGATTAGAAGAAAGAATTTTACACACTTACTTAGCATAGGAAAAGATCTGACTTTATTTATTTATTTGTTTATTATGTCTTTTGTAGAAATTTCTCATCTGTGGCTTACAAAGTTGTTAGATTATACATATTTCATACTTAAAGATACAACACCTTAGGTAGTAATAATAAATATTATGCTGTAAATATGGTCTAATTGTATATGAGAAATCTAATTGTGTATGAATATTTATTTGGTAGAAGACAATTTTTTTCATAGTCTGTCTTGTGCTAAGTACTGCATCAAATAGTTCACAAATATATCTCCAGTGAGGATACAATTTACAATGACAAAAGTTTAGTTGTTTTTTCATATCCACTTCAAAAAATGAGAATAACCTATTCTCTTTTTACTCCCAAATTTACTCATTATTATTTTATATGAGAACCATTTTTACTTCCCTCCCTACTCTTCCAAATTGAGTATTGTCTTCATGGCCTAAAGACCTAGCACAGGGTTCTGCAAACTTTTTCAATAAAAAGCAAGATAGCATAAATTTTAAGCTTTGCATGCCGTTTTTTCTCTGTTGCAATGACTCCACTCAATGTAGTGCAAAAGCATACATCTATATTCCAATAAACCTTTATATACAAAAGACAGGCAGTGGTCTGAATTTGGCCATTGGGCTATAATTTGCCCATCACTGATCTAGCATAATGCTAAGTACCTACTAGCCATTTACCATATTGCTATTGCATTTAATTAAATTTGATTTGATTGCTTTCTCATATATCAATAAAGACTAGTACCCAATTTTCTTTGCTGTAATTTCATTATACTTTGAAGAATGTCTTTTTGTTTATAATTAAGTTCCTTAGGTGTTGGGTCTATTCAATCATAACTTTGAAAATAGCTGAAATCTTCTAGTTATATTTCATTGTAGTGATGATTTTTCATAGGTTTGCAGGGATTGAATTTTTTTAATAATGTTTTTTTTTTTAAAAAAAGATATATAGATTACATAAATGTTACTCTAAAACTATAGGGATTCCCATATGCCCCACTCCCTGTGCTGAGAGTGACAGAGTTGGATTCAATTATGTCTTCCCTACACTTGACTCATCTGTCCCTTCTATTTAAACCTATACTTGGTGCTGGAGTTTGTAAGTGTACGTCCAAGAGACTCGAGTCTTTGGGCTGTCCATGTGCCAGCTGGGCCTGGAACCTCAGCGGAGGTGCAACACCTACTCTACAGCTCATTGGACTCACCCAGGACCACTAACAAGGAGAGGATGATGGACAATGACCATCCCAAGGAACAGAGAGAGTCTGCAACTGCAAGCAAGAGAGTCCTATCCATCTTCTCCATGGGATATAAGACCCCTCTCAATTAGAGGTGGAGTGGGGCATCACCATCCCAGAATCCTTGGGATTGGGGAAAGAACTATGGACAAGAGTGGACTTACTGGTATTCTACTATAGACTTGTTGTGATTCTACCAATAGAAGAAATGACAATATTGATGAGGAGGCAGTGACCACTGGAAGCTCTGGGGGCAGGGAGATGGAAAAACAGTTGTAATATGGGGGCTTTTTCAGGACTTGGGAACCATCCTGAAGGACACTGCAACGACAGATATAAGCCATTTTATATCATTACACAACATGCAGAACTGTGTGGGAGAGAGTGTAGACTACAATGTGAACTATGGTCCATGCTCAATGGCAAAGCCCCAGGATGTGTTTATCAATTGCAATGAATGTGCCCCACTAATGAAGGATGCTTATGTGGGAGGGTGTGGGAGGTGTGGGGAGTGGGGCATATGGAAAGACCCGACTTTAGAATCACCTTCTAAAGTGCCCAGTGTCTGCCCAAGGCAGAAAACTCGTGCAGAACCTCCAGCTTTGTTCCTCCAGAGAAATTCCAGGGCAACTGTTCGGCATGGAGCTGAAGGATTCAGGGAAGCCCTGCAGCCGACGAAACATGAATCAGGGCTGCTCTGGGGCTGCATCCCCATTAGCTACCTCTCTCAGGCGTAAAGGCCTGTGGACTTTTTCACTGGAAGGATTGGAGTGTTACAATGGGATTGGTAGGGGAACCAGGAGAACATTCTCCAGGAATTTTTAAATCATGGGCCAGAGGCCTTTAACAGCTTCCTCTTAACTGATGGCTTATGAGGAGGTTTCTTATTCTACATGGGAGAGGTTTAGTAAACAGCCTAGATCTTGATTCCCCATTCACTCTCCTTATTAGGTATGACAGAGGTGAGAGAGGCCTGGAGTGGCAGGTCAGGACCAAGTAAGTGACTCCTGTGTCAATTAAGAAATTAGCAACCTTACTTACCACATCAAGGGTCACCTGAGGCTCTTCTTTTTGAATGGTTCACAATGTCGTCCAGGGAGCCATGCTTAGCCTTGGCCTCTTCTGTCTTCCCCTGGGGAAGGCCCTGGTGTGTCCCAGCAGTGAAACAGCTTGGGGCCATGGGCTTGCCTTCCCACGCTTGAAGCAGGTTCCTGCTGAAGTGGAGCCTGGGTTTGGGTGGCCCTGAGGTGACAGGGTGCCTTTAATGGGGGTAGCTAAAAGATGAGTTTGTTCCTCCACCCTTTACCTGCCTCTCCTTACCTGTTTCTCCTCAGCAGTATGGTCTCAATTGTTGAAAACTGCGACGGCTGTTTCTAAAAGGGAGATTATGGAAGTCTGGGGACCCAGGGAAAGTTTTTGCAGCTTCCTGTGGATATCCAAGGCAGACAGGCTAATGAAGTGACTTCCTGGGAGGACCTGTCCTTCTCTAGAGTCAGGGTCTACCAGAGGGTATTGTTTACTGCCTCTACCCGATTTCCTTGAAATAAGGCTGCCTCTGAGTAATTTCCCTGAGCTTATTACAATTAATCCATTTGGTAGTGCACTTCCTCATCCTTTTAAATAGACATGTGACCACATGGTCTCTAGCCCTCAGCTCTGCCTGTCCCCTCCTTCCCTCTTAACAGGAGATTTAACTGGAATTCAGGGTGCCATCCAGATGCCACTCTTGACTGTCCTCTAATTTGTTTTGCAGCCATGTAGTGTGGTAGAAAAAGATTAGCCTTTTCCATTACAGACCATCAGTAGACAGGTTGTCCCAATTCCTGGGACATGATTCCCCAAAGGGGAGTCTGCTGGAATGCTGGAGAAGCTGCCCATAATCCTAGAGGAGGATAAATACATTCATCAGTCTTAGTGGCATCCCACTCCTAGATCTGACCGAATGGAAAGTGCTCACTACCCCAGCTTCCTGAGGGTCAGAAGCCCTGCTTGCCATCCTAATGTTCATGGGATCAGGAGCCCTGCTAGCTGGGCATCCCCAGGGCCCTAGAGGTCTTAGGAGACATCTGGGTCTGGTTCCCAGAACGAATCTACTAAGCCACACTTCCTAGGAAAGGGACTAGCTAGGGACTCTTTTGGCCCACTTTTGCAGAGGTCTTAGGACGTGGCCATGAGAGAGAACTCACTTTATGGCCACTGCCAGGGACTGCAGTTAAACTAGACATTAAAAATCCAGAGACTGATTGTTCTGCAGCTTTCAGGCAAACAGCCTAGGGGACCCCAGAGGTAATGGGTTAATAGGAATCTCAGGGTCTCTAGGGGACTGAAGAAGGGACAAACCACTGGGCACAGCCATGGGTGGGAGTCTTGGGGGCCTTGCTAACAAGACAAAAGAGGAAATAGACAGGCTCTGATTAAAAGCCTAGACTCACCAGTCTTCATCGGGTGTCGGGGAATGTTAATTGCCTCCTTGTCTCTTGGCTGGCTTGCCACAGATATTGCCAGAATGCTCTGAGTTTCTAGGTGCTTGGCTACTTCGCAAGAAAGAATTCAGAGACATGACAGGTTAATGAGGCCGATAAAAAGAGTTTATTGAGAAACGAGAAAAAGTGAGAGTATGCACTCAAGATTTGATTGTGGGCATGTTACAGGGTGAGACATGTCTCTAATGTATTTTTAATCTCTTTCATTGTGTCTTTCATTCCTATAAGTTCTGTTATTTTTCTGTTCAAGCTTTCTAATTCTTCTTTGTGCTCACCCAATGTCTTCTTTATATCCTTTATCTCTTTAGTCATATTTTTCTTCAACTCCATGAATTGATTTAGGGGATTGTTTGAACATTACTGACCAGTTGTTTCAAATTCTGTGACTCATCTGGCATTTTAATTTGTTCCTTTGGTGGGCCATATCTTCCTGCTTCATTGTATGGCTTGTAATCTTTTGCTTATGTCTAGGCATCTGATTATGATGGTGAGTTTAATTTGATAGCCACTTTTTCTCTCTTGCCTAGGATTTTTATTAAAGCCAGAATTTGTGTTACAGCTCTTCCTTGATTCTTGGTGTAATTTATTCAATGTCTTTAAAATTGCCTCTGTTTATCTGATCAAATCAGGGGCAGGGACCCTCTAACAGGGTGCAGCCCAGTTTCCAAGGGCCTTGGGGTAGGGCACAATAAAAACACCAAAAGCCTCTTTTTTCTCCTAGAGTGTATTTTCCTGGCCTACCAACAGATGGTGTGCTTCAGCAACCTTAGGGGATAATTTGTTCTCTCTAACCACCACAGGGGCAGAGGGGGGTGAGGGGGGCAGGTGCTGAAACAGTGTCTGGGGGAGCCCTCCTTGCTGGCTCTTCAGAGCCAGGCCTTGCGGTTCAAACTCGCAGATCAGAAGCCACTCTCAATCTTTGGCAGCACCCTCCCTTTTCCCAAGGAGTTAAAAATCACTGCTCCCTCTGTGGCAGCAGCATCCAGTCCTGTTCAATAAGGAAGGTGTCTAAGAAGGCAGAATATTTTTAATTCTCTACCTGTTCCGGGGAGAAACAATGGCTTGGCAGTTTCCTGTGGGGAGAGATGGAAACCATGGGACCCTGTGGTCCAAATTTGCCAACCAAAAGCTAGATCAGCAGTGGGTTGTGTCCCTCCCTCTCCCTGTTACTGGGGAAGTGGACCTCTGCAAGTCTCTCAGTCCGTAGCCACAAACCAGGAACCCAAGGACCCGAGGACCTGAAGCTGTTGACCCTTAGAGTGGGGATTGGGCACCAGCATCAGTGGTCCAACTTATTCACAGATCCTCACCACAGTTTCTCCATCTCTTTGCCACGTTCTTTCCTAGTGCTGTCCAGTACTCCCCTGGTCCCCAGAGCCCTACGACAGTTCTTCCAGACAGTTTATGCTTGTCCTGTTTTTCTGGGAGAGAAGTGAGCCCTGAAACTCTGTAATCCTCCATTTCTTGGAAGCCTTAAAGTTCCTATTTTGCATGTGATAGCCAATTGTTGTGGCACCATTTGTTGAAAAGACTAATTTTATTCATTGTATTTCCTGGGCACCTTTGTAGAAAATCAGTTAACCGTATGTTTAGGTTTTTCCTTGGCTTTCTGTTCTGTTCCATTGACCTACATGTCGATCTTTAAACTAATATCACACTGTATCTTTATAATGAGTCTTGAAACAAGGTAGGGTAAATATTCCCAACATTGTTTCACATGAACAAAGATGTTTGGTAAGTCCAGGTCCTTTGAATTTCTGAAGGAACTTTAGAATAAGCTTGCTCATTTTTGCTGCACAAACACAAACAAAACAAGACAAAACAAAACAAAAACCTGGTGGAATTTTAATTTTGATTTTATTGAAATATAGATTAATTGGAGGAGGATTGACATCTGAAGTATATTGAGTTGTCCGATATTTGAATCTGGTATAACTCAGTGATATTTTGTTGTTTTTAGTGTGCACATCTTGCACACATTTTGTCAAATTTAATCCTAAATATTTTGTTTTTTTTTTTTTTGACGCATTTCAATTTCCAATCGTTCGTTGCTAATATATTAAAATACAGTAGATTTATGTTTATTGATCTTATATCTTGCAACCTTGCTAAATTCAATTTTTAGTTTTAGTATCATTTTTATAGATTTCATAGGATTTTCTACATAGATAATCATGCTTTTGGTAATAAATGAAGTTTTTCTTATTCCTTTTCAATCTATTTACATTTCAATTTTTTTACTTGCCTATTTTACAGATGCAAGAACAGAAGCACAGAAATGTCAGCATCTTATCCAAGGTCATGCAGCTAGATATTACAAGGCCAGGATTCAATTCCTGCATGGCTGGGTAGAGAGACCCTGCTTTCAGGCATGCACTTTGCTGCCCCAGTTGAACCTCTATTGGTTAAACTATTCGTGTTCAGAAACAGACATGTTTTTTATTGTAAATTTTTGTTGTCCATATACCTTGGCTCTTCCAGAACCACACAGAAAGAAACTTCCTAATGTGGCCATTCCCCTTATTAGATCATGTACCCCTCAGGGCAAGGGCCACACATCATTCTCTGCATTCTTGGTTTCCACAGGGCTTGGCACCCAGGAGGAGATTATGACATTCTTGTTAAACAACATTTTACTCAAAACTCACACAAACCTATTGGATTAACTTTATTAATTAACTTTAACAAAGAGGGTCAGCAACACAGGCAACATATCTTAAAATATCTGTTAGGAGAGGTGACCAACAGTCAACAGTAGAAATAACTAGTCTACTCTATGTGTGTAATTTCCAAAAGTCACATTTTTCATGGAAATCAGCTTAATACTGGGAAAGAATAAAATGATGGCAAAAGAGAGCGATCATCATAGAGTGCACAAGCTTGACTGGTCTCTCAGGTGTTGGAAGGACAGCCGCAGTATTCAGGAAGAAACCGCCAACCAGGCATGATAGAAAAGCGTATGATGCCTACAGAATTTGGATGGGTTCCAGAAGTGCAAAACTTCCTAAAATATCTTCTTCCACAGTCCAGAGACAGAATCCTTTAACTCCTTTCCCAGCAGAGTAAGCATTCTTGTCCCTTCTCAGCTAGTGTGCATGCCAAATGCCTGTATGCAATGAACAGGTGTGCACAGCCCAAATTCTGGACCTCGTGTTCCTATCACTCTTACAGGGAAGTGAGTGGATGGAACAAGTACCTGTTTAATTAGTTTCACTTTTGCTTAAGCCAAAAGGACCTAAGGCTTTGTGCTTGGATGGCAACTCCCCCATTCCAGTGGCAGAGAGGTCAACCGAGTGACATGCTACCTAAGCAAAGAAACAAGCCTACATCCAAATTTCAGATGAAAATACAATTGTGCACTTGACCATGGGTTAGAGAATTTGCAACAACACCATGAGGATTCTCTGCTGGCGTTTTCAGCTCCTTGTCAAGATCTCATGCTTTCCTGGGTTTGGGGCCATGATGTCAGGCAGCCACTGGCCAGAGTTTGCCCTGAAAGAAAAAGCAGAACATGTATGAAGTATATGTGTTTCTTACTTGAATATCATGATCTCAGAAATAGCAAAGACTTGTTCTCATAGGGGAGTTTAAATGGGACCCTTCTGAGGCATTCGTCCGTACATTTCAACTGAACGCTTTTAACCTTTCCTAATACCCAGTGGGTAAAGTGGGATGAGAGGCAATACTTGAGAAAGTAGGTCCAATTTCCACACCCAAAACAAAAGGGAAAAGAATATGAGAAGCCCAAATATGATCACATCACTCTGTTGGTTAAAATCCCACTATCCAAAGAATAAAAATCACACCCTTTAGCCTGATATTCAGGGACCTTCTAAGCTGGACCCAACTCATTGGCCTAAATTTCCTTCATACACACCACGACCCTGCTCATTGTTTTCCATATTGAAAAACCCTTGTCACAACAAAGGACGTTGGATTGGGGCTGAAATGTTCTGTTTTGGTTTTATTTATTTTTTTTCCTGTATAATATAAACTTCCCCCTCCCAATACCTACTAACACTCTGGGGAGCAACTTCCATTAACATACTTTGGCAACCCCTTTGACAATCCAATTTCTACTGCTGAAGTTCTTTTTGCTGGTTCTCCATTATTTGTGGGAATTGGATACAGGCAGCTTTTTTACCCAAGTAATAACACAAAGGCAGAAGGTGAGGGCAGAAAGTGTCAAATAATGTAAAAGTTATTCTTTTTTACCAATTAAATGGTTTTCATTTAATTTTTCTAATTAGAAAAGTTGTAGGTTTTACCGAAAAAGCATGTAAAAAATACAGCTTTCCCATATATCGCACTCATCTATTATTAACACTTTGCATTAATGTGGTATCTTTGCTACAGTTGATGAAAGAATATTATAATTGTCCTATTAGCTATAGTCCATAGTTTACATTAGGGTATATAAGATTTCCAATATACCATCCTATTGTTAACAACTTGCATTAGTGTGGTACATTTCCTATAATTCCTGAAAGAACATTTTAATAATTGCACTATTAACTATAGTCCATCATTTATAATAGGGTTCACTATGTTATACATGCTTATGTTTTATCTTTTAATTTTTATTCTAGTAACCTATATATGACCAAATTCTTATAGGTTTTCATATGTTGTGTTCTCATTTTCATTCATCTCAGGATATTTGCTGAATTCTCTTGCAATTTCGTCTTTGACCCACTGTTTATTTAAGAGTGTGTTGTTTAATCTCTATATATTTATAAATTTTCCCTTTTTTTCATCCATTATTGATTTCCAGCTTCATTCTGTTATGATCAGAGAAAGTGTTTTGTACAATTTCAATCTTTTTAAATTTATTGAGTCTTATCTTGTGACCCAACATATGGTCTTTCCTGGAGAAGGATCCATGAACACTTGAAAAGAATGTATATCCTGCTGTTTGGGGGTGCAATGCTATATAGATATTTGTTAGGTCTAGTTCATTTCTCATATTATTCAAGTTCTCTGTTTCTTTATTTATCCTCTGTCCAGATGTTCTATCCATTACTGAGAGTGGTATATTGAAGTCTCCAACTATTATTGTAGAGATATTATTTCTCCCTTCAGTTTTGCCGGTGTGTGCCTATAGTATCTTGGGGCACTGAGGTTAGGTACATAAATACTTAATATAGTTATTTCTTCTTGCTGAATTGCCTCTTTTATTAATATATAGTGATTTTCTTCATATCTTATAACAGTTTAGCATTCAAAATCTGTTTTATCTGATAATATGATTGCTACTTCAGCTCTTTTTTGGTTACTTTTTGCATGGAATATATTTTTCCAACCTTTCACTTTGAACCTGAGTGTGTCCTTACATCTGAGGTGAGTTTCTTGTAGATAGCATATAGATGGCTCATATTTTTTATCCATTCTATCAGTCTGTCTTTTGATTGGGGAGTTCAAGCCATTAACATTCAATGTTATTACTGTAAAGGCATTTCTTACTTCATCCAATTTGTCCTTTGGCTTTCTGTTGTCATATCTTACTATTGTCTATCTTTTTTACTATTTAGTTTACCCTTCATAATAATCAACATTTCTCCACTCTTCTCCAAGTCTCTCACCCTTGTTTTTCCTTTCAAGCTACAGCACTCCCTTTAGTATCTCTTGTAATTCTGGTCTTTTGGTAACATGCTCTATCAGTTTTTATTTGCCTATGAAGACTTTGAACTCACCCTCATTTTTGAAGTACTGCTTTGCCAGCTACAGAATCTTGGCTGGCAATTTTTATCTTTCAGTACCTTAAATACATCATACCACTTTCTTCTTGCCTCCATGGTTTCTGATGAGTGGTCAGCACTTAATCTTATTAAGGTTCCCTTGTATGTGATGCTTTGCTTTTCTCTTGTTGCTTTCTCTTACTCTTTATCTCTTGTATTTACATTCTGAATAGTATGTGTCTTGGGGTAGTTCTATTCAGATTTATTCTGTTTTGGGTGCATTGTCCTTCTTGGATATTGATATTTATCTCTTTCATAAGGGTTGGGACATTTTCAGTCATTATTTCCTCAAATATTCTGTCTGCCCCCTTTCCATTCTCTTCTCCTTCTGGGACACTGATAACGCATATGTTTGTGTATTCTGCATTTTCATTCAATTCCCTGAGACCCTGTTCCATTTTTTCCACTATCTTCTCTTTCTGTTCTCTTGTCTTTTCCAGTTCAGATGTTCTGGCTTTCAGATCACTAATTCTGTCTTTGAGCAATTCAAACCTGCTCTTATGTGCCTCTAATATATTTTTAATCTCATCCATTGTGTCTTTCATTCCCATAAGCTCCGTTACATTTTTTTGGAGGATTTTAAATTGTTCTTTATACTCACCCAGTGCCTTTTTAATATCCTTTATCTCTTTTTTTTACAAATCAATTTTATTGATACATATTAATAAAGCATGCAATTCACCTGAAGTGTACAATCAATGGTGTTTGGTATAATCATATAGTTTTGCATTCATCACCTCAATCATCATTAGAGCATTTTCATTATTTCAATAATAATAATAAACAAAGAACAAACAAACAAACAAGAAAATTCTTCACCTCTCAATCTCTCTATGCTTCCCCTGCTGTACATACCTGTTATTTCTGGCTATTCTTGCACAATCACTTATTTATTTATTAAGCAGTTTTACTGAGATATAGTCATATACCATATGAGCTATCCAAAGTGTATAATCAATGGCTTTAATATAATCACAATGTTGTGCCTTCATCACCACAAAAAATTTTAGAACAATTTCATTACTCCACAAAGAAATATTCCACACCCCTTAGCATGCCTTTATTCACTCTAGTGTCTGTATTGTAGTTTTTCAGGACTTTCTATATATAGGATCATGACATTTGTAAATAGTGAAGGTTTTACTTCTTCATTTCCAATTTAGATGCCTTAAATTTCTTTTTTCTTGCCTGATGGCTCTGGCTAGAACTTCCAGCACAATGTTGAATAACCCGACAGTGGGAATCCTTGTCCTGTTCCAGATCTTAGAGGGAAAGCTTTCAGGCTTTCATCCTTGAGTATATTGCTAGCTGTGGGTTTTTCATATATGCTCTTTATCATGTTGAGAAGACTTCTTTTCAATTCCTATTTGTCTAAGTGTTTTCATCAAGAAAGGAAACTGGATTTTTTTCAAATGCATTTTCTGTGTCATTGAAGATGATCATGTGGTTTTCTCCCTTCATTTTGTTAATGTAGTGTATTATATTAATTGATTTTCTTATGTTGAATCATACTTGCATACCTGAGTTAAAACCCACTTGATTGTAATGTATAATCCTTTAATGTCCTGATGGATTCGATTTGCAGGCATTTTGTTGAGCATTTTTGCATCTATATTCATAGGAGTAATTGCTCTGTAATTATCTTTTCTTGTGCTATCGTTATTTGACTTTGTTACTGGGATGATGTTGGCCTTGTAGAATAAGTTGGGTAGTGTTCCTCTTTAATTTTTTGGAAGAGTTTCAGAGGGATTGGTTTAATTCTTCTTATAATGTTTGGTAGAATTCACCTGTGAGGCCATCTGTCCTGGATTTTCTTTGCTGAGAGGTTTTTGATGATTCATTAAATCTCTTGCAATTGTTCTGTTGAGATCTTCTATTTCTTCTACAGTCAGTGTGGGTTGTTTGTGTATTTCTAGGAATTTGTTCATTTCATCTAGGTTGTCAAATTTGTTGGCATACAGTTGTTCAGAGTATCCTCTTATGACACTTTTTATTTCTGTGGAGTCAGTAATAAGGTCCCCATTTTCAGGTTTTATTTTCTTATTTGCATCTTCTCTCTTTTTTTCTTTGTCATCCCATTTGTCCTTTGTCCAAGAGACAGGTCCATTTCCTCTGTTCCTCCTAGCTAAGGGTTTCTCAATTTTATCGATTTTCTCAAAGAAACAACTTTTGATTTTGTTAACAATCTATATTGTTTTTATTCTCAATATCATTTATTTCTTCTCTAGTCTTTTTATTTATTTCTATCTACTTGCTTTGGGATTAGTTTGCTGTTCTTTTTCTAGTTCCTCCAGGTGTGCAGTTAGGTCTTTAATTTAGCTCTTTCTTCTTTTTAAGGTAAGCATTTAGGGCTAGAAACTTCCCTCTCCGCACTGCCTTTGCTGCGTTCCATAAGTTTTGATATGTTGTGTTCTAGTTTTCATTTGTCTCAAGATATTTGCTTATTTTCCTTGTAATTTCTTTTTTGACCCACTGATTGTTTGCATGTATTATTTAACTTCCATATATATGTGGATTTTCCAGGTCTCTTTCTCTTATTGATTTCCAGCTTTGTTCCATTATGATTAGAGAAGAAATTTGTATAATTTTAATCTTTTAAAATTCATTGAGACTTGTTTTGTGACCCAATATGTGGTCTATGCTGGAGAAAGATGTGCACTTGAGAAGAATGTGTATCCTGCTGTTTTGTGGTGACATGTTCTGTACATTTCTGTTAAGGCTATTTCATATCATAATTCAAGTTCTCTCTTTCATTTTTGATCTTCTGCCTAGATAGTCTAAGAGTGAGAAGGTTTTATTGAAGTCTCCAACTATTATTATCTATTTCTTCCTTCAGTTTTGCCAGTGTTTGCCTCATGTATTTTGGGGCACAATAGTTAGGTGCATAAATATTTGTGATTATATCTCCTTGGTGTATTGCCCATTTCATTATTATATAGTGTCCTTCTTTGTCTCTTTTAACAGCTTTTGACTGAAAGTTTATTTTTGTCCAATAGTAGTATAACTACCTCAGCTCTTTTTTGTTGTTGTTGTTACTATTTGAATGGAACATCTTTTCCACCCTTTCACTTTCAATCTTTTTGTGTCTTTGGATCTAAGGTGAGTCTCTTCTAAACAACATATAGTTGGATCATGCATTTTATCCATTCTGCCAATCTGTGTCTTTTGATTGGGGAGTTTAATCCAATAACATTCAGTGTTACTATTGTAAAGGCAGTACTTACTTCAGCCATTTTTTCATTTTGCTTTTATAGGTTGTATCTTTTTTGTCTCTCTTTTCCTTTATTGCAACCTCTTTTTCCATATAGTTGATCATTTGTGATGTATCTGACTATTCCCTTTCTCATTTTTGTTTCTGTATATTTTTAAACACTTTCTCTGTGTTTACCTTGTGGTTTGTATTATACAACTTACATCTAGAAGCTAATAATTTGAAAGGATATCATCTTAGTTTCAATAGCATTCACGTTCTCTGCTGTCATATCCCTCTGTTTCCCCTCTTTATGTTTTTTTTTATGTCCCACACTACCTCTTTACATTATGCATGCCCATTACAGGAAATATGCCTTTTTCTTGTCCAATTTTATTCTGACTCTTACAAGAGTAGACCTATGTATTGAGGATACAATACTATTGAGTTTTGCATGTACTCTTTTTTCTTACCTTTACTGAAGATCTTCATTTCTTTACACTACTCCAAGTCAATTTCTCCTGTCTTTTCCTTTCAACCTGCAGAACTCTCATTAATAATTCTTGTAGGGCAGGTCTTTTGTTGACAAGCACTCAGTTTCTGTTTATCTGCGAATATTTTAAACTCTTCTTCATTTTTGAATGATAGCTTTGCCAGATAAAGAATTTTTGGCTGGCAATTTTTCTCTTTCAGTACCTTAAATATAGTACCTTCTGCCTCCGTGGTTTCTGATGAGAAATTGGCACTTAATCTTATTGAATATCCTTTGTGTGTGATGGATAGCTTTTCTTTTGCTGCTTTCAGAATTAACTCTTTATCATTAGCATTTGACATTGTGATTAGTATGTGTCTTGGAGTAGCTGTTTTAGAGTTTAATCTGTTTTAAGTATGTTGTGCTTCTTGGATTTGTATTTTTATGTCTTTCATAAGAGTTGGGAAATTTTTGACCATTATTTGCTGAAATATTCTTTCTACCCCTTTTCCCTTCTCTTTTCCTTCTAGGTCACCCATGATGCATATGTTCAGATTCTTCATGCTGTCATTCAAGTTGCTGAGACATCGTTCTTTTTTTCTATTCTTTTCTCTATCTGTTTTTCAAACTGTATGGTTTTGATTGTCTTGTCTTCTAGTTTGCTGATTCTTTCTTCTGCCCCTTCACATCTGCTGTTTTATGCCTCTAGTGAACATTTAATCTCTACTATTGTTCCTTTCATCCCCATAATTTCTGTTATGTTTCTTTTTATACTTTCAAATTCTTCTTTCTGCTCACTCATTGTCTTTTTAATATTTTTTATCTCTTTGTCCGTATTTTCCTTCATCTCCTTGAATTTATTTAGGAGATTTCTTTGAACAGTTTTGATTAGTTGTTCCAAATTCTGTATCTCCTCTGAAGTTTTAATTTATTCCCTTGACTGGGCCATATCTTCCTGTTTCTTAAGCGTGATGTAATATTTTACTGATGTGTGGGCATTGCTTATTTTGACGTGTTCACTCTGAAGGTCAGTTTCTCCCTCTTGTCTTGGTTTTATTGCTTATTGGCTTTGGGTTAAGGCTCTCTTTGACTTTTGGTCCAAATTATTTGGGAACTTTAGAATAGCCCATGTTTTTCTTTTCAGATTTTCTCATTTTTTCTTCATCTTTTTCTTGCCCTAGATATATGGTACAATTTTTAAGATCACACATTTTGTGCAATTGTTTCATCTCCAGGAGACAGGTCCATATCCTCTGTTCCTCCTCCATAAATCTTGATCTTTTCTTTTTGTTCTTGTGCAGAAATTTCTCCCTAGCTCTTATGATTTGTTTAATTTCTCTCCCTCAGTCAGTACTCCATTTTCTTTACACTTTTCAATTCTGGGACTTGTCCCATCTTACATTTTCCTGTGTTACAGTATCTCAGTTCTGCCCACCCCTTTCTGTCCCTCTGAGGCTTTTCAGCCTCTTCTTTCTTTCCTGTTAAGGTATCACAACCTAAGGATCTAGATAAGATCAATCAAGAAAGTTGGGCCAATCCAGAAAGGTCCATTTTGCATTTAGCTGGTCCAGCCAATAGAGACTGGATTGAGTTTGTACACCTCTTGCCAACAGTTCTGACACACTCTCCCTCCCCCAGCTTCCCTTTTGTATTTGCCATTGCTCAGCATCTTGTATTCCTCCCTGGATCTCTGCAGACTTGGATTTCTGTGCCTGAATATGTGTGGGATTCTAACTCGCTGCTGTGAGTGGCTCATCCATGGAAAGAGGGACCGAGGCTGTGCCGCCTCTGTTCACACTCCTAAGCTGTGTGGGACTAAGTGAGAGAGAGGGGTCTGGAATGGTGGCTCTGGGATGGAAATTTCTTACCTGATCTTGGAGAATATTTTTCTTTTTCTTCAACTTAGCATTTGTGGAGTCCTTTTCCAATCCCAATCATCCTCCAGAGGTCTAATCACGTGGGATTTATCCTTTTGTTGATTCTGAGGGGGGAAATTTTCCAGGGGATGTCTTACATTGCCATGTTGATGACATCACCCTTGTTGTGTTTTGATCTGTGTGACAAATTAGCCAAGTCAGCACTGATTTGGTTACTCAAGAAATTATCCAAGAGCTGGACTTCTTCCCTCCCCTCCCTTCCCTAATTCTGCACCTTAGCACATGGGGAGGAAGAAAGTAGCCACTGGATGCTTTCCTGTGCTGGTCAATTTTATGTGTCAACTCCAACTTGCCAGTCCCCACAATCTCATAAGCTTATTCCTTAAAATCTCTCTCTCTCTCTCCCTCTCTCTTTCTATACACACACAACACACACACACACACACACACTACACATATATAGAATATATCCTGTTGGTTCTGTTTCTGGAGAATCCTGACCAATACAAATATTGGTATCTAGTATGGCTCTAGAGGAGCAAAGTCTTAAGGATGTGTTTTCTCAAGTGATTCTGAGGTTTTAGGAATTTGTTCTTTAATATGATTAGATTTAAAGGCACTAATGACTCCATTTCCAATTATAAAGAAGACAGTGATAGTTCATTGTGTGATGTGGCAATGGAGATATGTGAAATATCACCATTGTATACTCCTAAACAAATACTTATAAGAGGTAAGGTTCTTGATGACCATGTGTTCGATACCTTAGAACATTGTTGTCAAACTAATGAATAAAATAAGATTAGCTGTTTTTTCATAAATACATTGGAGAAAGTTATGAAAGAAAGGATGAGCTCATGGCTTCAAATTCCCAGCTCAAGTATTGTAAAATTGGCATGAAATTTTCTGTATATGCCTTGAAGCTTCAGAGTTGAGATTTCTGAAAACCAGAGCCTCATCCTGTGAGTGGCTGAATTACAGCACAGATTGAATTCCCAACTTCTCAGGGTGTCTGCTGTTAAAGTGAGGGCATTGATTATGAAGGAATGGAAGCCTGAAAATTGGAATTGGGACATATGGGCAGATCCTAATGAAGCTGGGGATATTGATTCTGTTATGTCTTTTTTCCAGTAGAAGCACCCCTTTCACTCCACCTCAGGAGGTTAACTTTATTTTGCCAGACAAACATATATTGACTTCCCCTCAGTTAGTTGACTTGTAAGGCACTGATGATTCTCTTCAGGACCCAACACCACCACCCCTTTCTGCTTCCAGACCTATAACAAGAATGAAGCCTCAGTAGGTGTTGAAAGGTGAGTAATGAAGTGTGATGAATGAGGATATGTGCTATGCTCTAAAATAACTGTATGATTTTTCCAATTTATATATGCAGAAATACAGGGAATATATGTGGGAATGGATATAAAAGGTATGGGATAATGGTGGAAGGACCATAAAGTTGAATCACTGTGGTCCACAAGTGAGAGAAGGGGCTTATGGAGATCAAGTTATCAATGGAAGTTTACCTCAGGTCTAACTCACTGTAGGTCTAGTGGGTCCCTTAGCCCATCTTGTGGTTATTTCTCCAGTCCTAGGATGCATAATTGGAATAGCTATACTCAGCAACCAACTCCACATTGCTTCCCTGACCTATGGAGTGAGGCCTATTATGATAACAAAGGCCAAATGGAAGCCACTTAGAAAGGCCTCTACTTAGCAAAACAGTAAATTGAAAGCAATACTGCAGAGATGAGTGCCCCCATCAAGAACTTGAAGGATGCAGGGGTGATGATTCCCAACACATCCCCATTCAACTCACCTATTTGGCTTGTGCAGAAAACAGATGGATCTTGGAGAATGATAGTGAATTATAATAAATTTAACCAGGAAGTGACTCCAATTACAGCTGCTATTCTAGATGTAGTGTCATTGCTTGAGCAAATTAACACATCTCATAGCACCTGTTATACAGCTATTAATCTAGCAAATGCTTTTTAAAAAAATATTCATAAGTAAAGTCCAGAAAAAGCAGTTTGCTTTTGTCTGGCAAGGCCAGCAACAGAAAGACCTATGGTGTTGGCTTATTGATCATGAGATATCTAAAAGTTAAGTAGATGGGCAGTCTACTAAGTTATTGCTTAATCTGTATGAGAAGAAGAGTTCTAGGTCAAGTGAACAGAAGACTAACTTGAATCATCAAGACAGAGTCACAGCCCCTCAATCGATTCCCAGACTTGGAAAAGTTTTCAGACTTCTAGTGGGCCTCATTGGATTTTGGAGACAATATATTCCTCATTTCTGTGTGCTACTCCAGCCTATTTACCAAGTGACCCAAAAATCTGCTAGTTTTAAGTGGGACCCAGAAAAATAAAGGGCTGTGCAACAGGTACAGTTTGCTATGCAAGCAGCCCTGCCACTTGAGGCATATGATCCAACAGATCCAATTGTGCTTGAAGCATCAGTGGCAGATAGCGATGTTATTTGGAACCTTTGGCAGACCCCTATAGATGAACCATGGCACAGACCTTTAGGATTTTGGAGCAAAGGCTTGCTGTCCTCTATGGATAACTATGCATCTTTTGAGAGACAGCTTTTGGCTTGCTATTGGACCTTAATAGACACTGAACACTTAACCATGGGCCACCAAGATACCATGTGACCTGAGCTGCCCATCATGAACTGGGTGTTGTCTGGTCCACCAAAACATAAAGTTAGGTGCACAGCAGGACTCCATCATCAAATGGAAGTGCTATATATGAGATCAGGCTCAATTAGGCACTGAATGCACAAGTTACACAAATCTCAAAATTCCCAAGGCCTTCACTCCTGACATATTACCTTCTTTCTCTCAGCTCACCCTGACGACCCCTTGAGGAGTTTCTTATAATAAAATGAGGAAAAGAAAACTCTAGCTTAGTTACAGACAGTTCTGCATGATATGCAGACATCACCCAGAAATGGATGATTGCAACACTATAGCCCCATTCTTGGACATCCCTGAAGGATGGTGGTGAAAGGAAATTCTCCTAGTGGGAAGAACTTAAAGCAGTTCACATGATTGTTCATTTTTCTTAGAAGGAGAAATGGCTGGGGTGCATATGTATACTTATTTATGGCCATGGTCAATATTTTGGCTGAATGGTTAGAGATATGGAAGGAACACAATTGGAAAATTGGAGACAAGGAGGACTGGAGGAGAGGTATATGGACATACTTTTCCGAATGGATTAAAAACATGAAGATATTTGTGTTCCATGTGAATGCACACCAGAGAGTGACCTCAGCAGAGGATATATAGAATAACCTGTTCCATGGATATCTGTCAGCTTCTTCCCCCAGCCCCTCCTATCATTTCCCAGTGAGCTCATGAACAAACTAGGTATGGTGGTAGGAATGGAGGTTATTTAAGGGCTCAGCAACATTGACTTCTACTCGCCAAGGTCAACCTGGCTGTAGTACCTGCTGATTTCCCAGTATGTCAGTAGCAGAGACCAACATTCAGTCCCCAAAATGGCACTATTCCTTGAGGTGATCAGCCAGCTACCCTGTGGCAGGTTTATTATATTGGACTGCTTCCATCATGGGAAGGGTGAAGTTTTGTTCTTACTGGAATAGAAGTGCAAAAACTACCATCCATGGACTTAGAGAATCCCTTACCCACCATCATGGTATTGTATATGGCATTGTTTCTAAACAAGGAACCCACTTCACAGCAAATGAAGTGTGGCAATGTGGCCATGCTTATGGATTCACTGGTCTTACTATGTTCCCCATCAATTTGAAGCAGCTGGATTGACAGAATGTTGGAATGGTCTTTTGAGGACACTATTACAGTAGCAACTTGGTGGAAATACCTTGAAGTTCTGGGGTGATGTTCTCCAGGAGGCTGCATATGCTGTAAATCAGTGTTCAGTTTACAAGATTGTTTCTCTCATAGCCTGAATTCATGGGTCCACAAATCAAGGGGTGGAAATGAGAGTTGCACCATTCACTATTACCCCTAGTGATCCACAAGCACAATTTTTGTTTCCTGTCTCCTTGACCTTATGCTCTGCTGGTCTAGAGGTCTTAGTTCTAAATGAAGGGATGCTTCCACTAGGCAACACAACAATAATTCTATTGAACTGGAAGTAAGGCTGCCACCAGGCCACTTTGGGCTCCTCATGTCTCTGAATCAACAAGCACAGAAGGGAGTTACTTTATTTGCTGGGGTGATTGATCTTGATTACCAAGTGGGAATTGGACTACTACTATAAAATGAAGGTAAGGAAGAGTATGTCTGGAACACAGGAAATGCCTTAGGACATCTCTTAGTAGTTCCATGCTCTGTGATTAAAGTCAATGGAAAACTACAACAACCCAATCCAGGCAGGACTACTAATGGCCCAGACCCTTCAGGAATGACAGTTTAGGTCAAGCCACCAGCTAAATAAAGAACCACTACTAGCTGAGGATCTTGCTAAGAGTAAGGAAATATGGAATAGGTAGTGGAAGAAGGTAGTTATAAATACCAGTTACGACCATGTGATTGGTTACATAAATCAGGACTGTAACTGTTATGAGTATTTCTTCCTTATTTTGATTGTGTATGTAAATATATATATATATCAAATATCTTTGTTTTCTTCCCTCTCCTATCTCCTTTCAAGATTCCATTGTAGTTATGGCTTCATCAATTGTAACAAATGTACCACACTAATGAAGGATGTTGTTAATGTGGGAAAGTGTGGGAGGGGGAGGGAGTGGGGCACATGGGAATCCCTTATATTTTTTATGCAAATTTATGTAATATAAAGCTTCTTTAAAAATAAAAAATATTATAAAAAAGATTCCATTGTAGTCAGAGAACACATTATCATTTCATTTTTTAAAATTTTCTAAGGTTTGTTTTATGGCCCAAAAAAGTGTTTGTGGACACTTGCAAAGGATGTGTATTCTGGTGTATTTGGGTGGAGTCTTCTCTGAATATCTATTAGATCCTTTTGGTTGTTGGTGGTGTTGAGTTCTTGCATATACTTGCTGATTTTCTGTCCAGATTTTCTGTACATTGTTGAAAGAAGGATATTGAAGTTTCTAACTATAATTGTGAATTTATTACTCCTTTCATTTCTATTAGTTTTGCTTCACATATGTTGATTTTCTGTTCTTCTGGTGCTTACACATTTAGGATTGTATGTCTTCTTCTTCTTAGGGGATTGACCATATTTTCATTATATAACGTCTCTCTCTCTCTGGTAATGTTCTTATTCTAAAGTGTATTTTATCTGATATTAATATAACCTCTTCTGCTTTCTTTCAATTAAATTTTGTATGATAGATCCTTTTCCATCCTTTTGCTTTCAACCTGTCTATACCATTATACTTGGATTGTTTCTTGAACACAGCAAATAGTTTGGGAGTCATGTTTTGTTAATCCACTCTGCCCATCTTTTCCTTTTAATTGATATATTTAAAGCATTAACATTTAATGTAATTATTGATATGTTAGGGCTTAAGTATTCCATTTTATTGTTTGTTTTTTGTTATTCTCTTTGTTTTTCCTTTCTCTGTTTTTTCCCTGCATTCTTGTGAGTTACTTAGTTTTTTCAGAATTCCATTTTGGTTTATCTAGTGTTTTTTGTTTTTTGTTTTTTGTTTTTTTTAAAAGATTTTTTATTTATTTATTCATTTATCCCCCCCTTGCTGCTTGTGCTCGCTGGGTCAGCCAACCACGCCGTGCGGGCGGGCCTGCCTTCACCAGGAGGCCACGGGAACCGAACCAGGGGCCTCCCATATGGTAAACGGGAGCCCTACTGATTGAGCCACAGCCGCTTCCCTATAGTGTTTTTGATTGTATCTCTTCATACTGTTTTTTCTACTGGTTGCTCTAAGTATTATATTATATACATATTACTTATTATGGTATACTTATGTCATCAGTTTACCAAGTGTCCAAACAAACCTGCAAATCCATAAGAGCTATCCTGTGGAGTTTTTGGCATAAAGTGTTTTGATCTTGTATTTATTTATACTGTAACTCATTCCAATAAACTTTGGACAACTTTCAAAGATCTATACATCCTTGTTGTGGCAGATTGACAGTGTTTATACATTTGATATGGCCATTATGACCTTGTCTTCTTACAGGTATCCCAAAAAGAGTGTCATAGATTTGCAGAACTTCATTATTCCATAGGGCAAGTGTTAAGATGTGGCAGAGACCGCGCAAAAGTTAGGAGAGGTAAGAAGAACCACTTAACCTTTTCTTACATAATGATAAAGCTCCTATTTGTAGCTTCCTGTGAGTCAAGTTTGGCCATGTGACTAAGTTATGACCAATGAAATGTAAGTGCAAGTGCCATGGGAAAGCCTCAAAGAGCCTATTTTTAAAAACCCTTGATACATGCCCTTTGTCCACTTCTTCATCTTTTCCTCATCCTTGCCTGGAATTCTTACAAGATGGTTTGAGCTAGAACAGCACCTTGGACCATAAGGGAACCTTGGGAATGAAGCCCATGCATGGTTGGGAAAAATAAACTAGAAGGAGCCTGAGTGCTTAAGCATTTTATGAAACAGAACCACCAAATCCACCCCAAATTGCCTACCTCTGGACTTTTATGTGTGAGAGAAATAACCTTTCAAACTTTTCTATACCAAAACACTTAATTCTGTGTTTTATCCACAGGAGACTCCCAAATTAAGGAAGAAGAAGAAAATTATGATATGATGATGATGACAATATGGAGAAGAGGAAGACTCCAAACAGATATTTGATGGTCTCCTTTCAGAAAATTCCTCCTTATTTTTAACTTAAACTCCCGTCTGCTTTGGTACTTTGTTTGTCTCTGATACAGTCATGGCTCACCTAGAGTTTCCAATCCAGGATAGGGCAGCAGCCTTCTCAGTGGTATGGCTTTTCCATATGAAGTTAATGCTTGCTTATAGAGCTGAAGGGAAGTGATTAAAGGGCACGTATTTTAAAAGCCAGTGAAAATGATTGTTTGGCAGATGTGGTGTCAAAAGTAACATCACCTTAAAAATACATGGGTTCCTCATCGTCTATCATGTTTGCTACTTTCCCTGAATGTGCACCAAGAGACAATGGTTGAGGCCAGCCTCAGGTTGACATCTTGTGGAAAATAACAACTGTGCAGGTAAGTTGAAGTTCTGAACTCAATGACCAGCTCTTGTGATCCAAATTCCACTATTCAATGATGAAAGGCATGAGTTTGTATTTTTAGGAGGAATTAGAAGGAGGAAGAATCACACAGTCTGTCTCAAATAGCGAGGCTTGAACATGTGGCTGCAGTTGTTCAGGTGCTGTTCTTTAAACTGTATTGGGATCAAGGGCGAAATGCAGCTATGGTCTGGATACTTAGGTAGGGCTCTGTGCGTACAAACTGACTCTCACATACGATCTAGCAATATGCCGTGAACTTTAGGTAGGTACCATCAGTGGGCACAGGTGACCTCAACAAATGAAAACAAAGACAGATATCAAACCTTCAAGTGGAGCCCCATGAGACATAAATAGACCACCATTGCTGAGCTCCTCCTGTGAGTCGGGCCTTTGGTTATTCATTTGCCCATGTCATGGGGTCATATGGAAGGAAGGGAAAATCAAGATGGAAAGGTAAGCAGAGGCCAGGCTGGGAAGGGCCTGGGATGCTGGCCTAGGGAACACATGTGTCCAATGGGAGCTGCTGATATATTAATGACATCACTCACTTACTACTTGGCTTGACTAGACAGAACAATCAGCTTTATGCCCCTCCTCTCTTTCTTACCCACCCTCAGCGCCTGTGCCCCGCCCCCATCCAGTCATTAAGTTCCACCAATCCTACCTCGGAAACATATCCACCTCTCTTCTGCCCATGGCCACTGCCTAAGTTCAGTCCTTCATCCTCTCTTACCTTCTAACCAGACTCCATTCTCAGACCCTCCCAATCTCTCCTGTGCACTGCTAATGGAGGCACTTTCTAGAAGCCCAGAGAACACCACCAAGATAGGGTCCAGGCTTTCCTTAGGGAAGGGGAGGAAATAACCAGTTGAAGACCAGATCATAAAAGCAGTGTTCTGGACTCTGGCTCTGGTGTCCCAGCCAGTACCCAAATGGGCAGAACAACCAGGACCTTGCAGGCTGCTACCTTTGGAGAGGGTGAGCAGCCAAGACATGGACAAAGAAGAGAAGTAGGACACCCAGATATGTAGGCCATTTACCTTCTCTGACCTTCTCTATGCAAATACCCAGTGCTCGCTGTCTGACTCTTAAAAATAGTCTTTGCACTTCATATAGCACCTTTCATCAGAGGAACTCTTAAAAGGAGCTCAAAACAGTCTCCCCACAGACCTGGAAGCAGGCATTCTTTTCCCAACAGTGCCTAAGGGTGTGAGAGGAGAGGAGAGCTGGGCTCTGACACTTCCTTGAGAAGCTTTCATTCTGCTTCTGAATTCCCTCCTGGCCCTCTGAAATGTGAAGCAGAATCCAATTTAACATGAAGGAAAAAATATCACTCTGCGTGTGTATGTGTGTGTGTGTGTGTGTGTGTGAGAGAGAGAGAGAGAGAGAGAGAGAGAGAGAATGGGAAAAAGAGAAAGAGAGAGAGAGATGCATGCAGTGAAGAAAGGCAGGAAGCAGAAGAACCAAATGATTAACAGTAGGAGGAGAATGGGAAGGGAGGGAGTGATTTCAATATTTGCTCTATTCACTTCTGGACTATATGAATTGTTGGCAAGTAAAGTGTAGCTATTTATTTGAAGAAAAAAACAAACAAACATTTCACAATCTCTTTGTAATATAAAGTGTCATGAATACTGGAGAAAAAGGTGGTAAAGGATTTGGGTGGGGCAGGGCCAAGGTTGACCTGAGGTGACAAGGTCGGTGGGCTCCTTTTTTCCCTTCTTGAAAATGTAAACTTGGGGAAACTGAATCATGAAGGGGTGGCCATCACCTGACTGTGGAAGTCCCTCAGTAGTCATTTGTCAATTGAAGGCATGGACTAAGAGATGAGACTGCCTCAAGTTCACAATAACCAGGTCATGAATATTGTGCTTGCTTTTAAATGCTGACTTTCTCAGATACAAAGATATTGAAAGGAAAAGATTTTTCAAAAGAGATTATTAATAGAAAATAGTTATATCTTGACTGTTGGGGTAGTTACATGGCTTTACGTGTTTGTCAAAATGCATAGAATTCGATGCTAAAAACAGGTGAATTTTACTGTAAATTATGCCTCAACAAAGAAGTAAAACAATAGGTTATCATTAGAAGATGATCAATTGTCCACAAGTAATTGAACCTCTAATTTGAAGATTTAGTGGGTTCCAAGACTGTTTATCAGCTTAAATTCAGTATTTCATGTAATCCTCTCCATGAGCTTGATACTGTCATTAATTCCATTTTACAGATGAAATAACAAATGCTGGGCCCACAGTCACAACTGTGGACCTGTCACACAACTGCTCAGTGGCTGACCTGGAATTTGAACCCGGGTCTGTGTGACTGCAAAACTCCACTGTAGCTCCTATACCCTGCACTGCACAGCCCTACAGATGCCCAGGAATACGACCCACTTGAGAAAGTGTGCTCCACCTCAAGGGGCTGCCCTGGCTCCTTCTAGATGCCCTTGGCCTCTGGGGGCAAAATCTGGGATGAACTCATTTCAAGTCCAGGATCTACCCTGAGTCTGGAGCCTACCTTTATGTCCGAGTGATGCTGAGGCCACCAAAGGCAGCAGCTCTTCACTTCCTGCCCAAGTTCTCATCACCCCAGACACTGCCCCAAAGCAGACACGGAGGCCAGCTCCGAAGGTGTCCAAGCGGCCGAATCCCAACTAACCATGTGCCAGCAGATGCACCAGCCCCATCGGACAAACAAAAAACCCAGAATTCCGGGCCAGCTCCCGTGCCCCAAGCCCTATTACTCGGTGTCCAGAAGCTTATGCAGGGTGTACACTTTGATCCCGAGGGCAGTGTCCAGCCTCAATTCCAGGGGCCTCTGTGTGGGACCCAACCAAATTCAAGGACACTCAGGGAACAGGAGTGACATGTCAAATTGTTATTACTTGCTCAGTAGTAGGCTCAAGCCACGCAGGGGTCCTCTGTTTGGGAAAGAGACAACAGCGGCATGAGCCTCCTACAAGAGGACAGGGCCACCAAAAGTTCTCCCATTGCCCTTCGGTCACCTCCTGTTCAGACCCGAACCCGCCACTGGGCATAGGGAAGTGCAGTACAGGAAACCCTGCTGGGGTCCGGGGTGGAGCGGGGTCCAGGAAGTTCGCCGGGTCTGGGAGGGGGGCGCGGGGTCCGGGGCAAGAAGAGCGGGGTCAGGAGAACGCCATAGGGTCCCAAGAGGGCGCAGTGTCCTAGCGGCCAGAAGAGGAGTCCTGGGAAGCGACGCGAGATCCGGGGAGAGAGTCGCTGGGTCCCGGGCGAGAAGCGCGTTTGGAGTAGGGGAGCAGGATCCAGGGAAGGGGCGCGGAATCAGGAGAGAGCCACAGGCTCGGGGAGAGGCACGCGGTCCTGGGGAGAAACTCTGGATCTGGAGAGAGCCGCGGGGTCTGGGGAGATGATCCAGTAAAGGAAAGCGGAGCCCAAGGTCCCAGAAAGAAGCTCGGAGCCCAGGGAAGGAGCGCGGGGTCCAAGGCACGAGCGCGCAGAGTGCTGGGGGCAGGGATGGGAAAGCGGGCGGGGAAGGAACGCGGAGTCCAGGGGAAGGGCGAGGGCTCCCTGGAAGGGGATCCCGGGGGTGAGGACACAGGGTGGGACCCTGGAGAGCGGAGCGCTGGTTCTACCTGCTTCAGATGTAGTCGTTGTCCACGTCGCGGCAAATGTACCAGAGGATCACGTAGAGGATGAGCAGGATGGCGAAGAGGAACAGAGCGACGAAGATGGCCTTGGTCACGGGGGATACAAGGGCCTGCATGGTCCTTCCGAGGGGCGCCGCGGGGCCGGCAGGAGGGGCCGCGGCGGGAGCGTCGCCGGGTGCCACCTGCAGGTGCAGAGCGGGTCCCTCAACCCGGAGGAAACTTGCACTGGCGCCTGCGCACTGCCTGGTGCGTGTCAAGGGCGACTCCCTCGTCGGGGCGCAGACCGGAGGGTAGAAGGAGCTTAAGGCTGAGAGAGCCAGGAGCTGGCGGTGCGCCTCCAGAGCAGACCTGGGATCTGGATGAGGACCCTGGACTGGAGAACACGGGGAGTCCCTTGTATTTGCCCCAGGACACCCCTCCTGGGCGTCCCACTCTCCTCTCCGGCACCTCGGGACAGCATGTCCCAAGGAAAGATATAATCCCTCCCTTCACTACACCACATACCCGATATTGCACACAGACATGTCCCTGCACCCAGTAACCGATTCGGTTGCTGTTTGTCACCATCCTCCGATTCTTTAAGAAGGACCGGCGAGACAAGAGGGGTGGGGACTAAAGCCAGGGCCCCTGATCTAATCCATGCCTTCTGAAGGAGGATACCCACTGTCTACCTGGAAGAAGCCCAAGCCCTTCTCTGGCTTTTTCTGGACTTCACCTCCCTCTCCTCTGGAAGGATGTAAAGTTGCTTATGCTTGAAGATCGTCTGACTTCTTTTCTCTACCCTCCCATCCCAGCAGTGTGGTTCATGGACCAGCAGCATCTGCATCACCTTGGCTGGGCTAGGAATGCAGGATTTCAGGCCCCACCCAGCCCTGTGCAATGAGAATCTGCATTTCCACAAGATCCCCAGAGGCGGCTCTTTTGCACTTTACTGAGTTCAAAGCACTGGCTGGGCTTGGTGGACCTTGGTGCCTCCAGTGGTCTGTGATTTGTGGAATTCAAGGTCTTATCTTCAAAAGTTAGATGTAACCAGGTGGGATTTCCCAAGTGGATCCTTTTTAGAAGCCCCCGTTACTAGGCACATTCCAGGAAGCAAGAGATGTTCTCAGCTCCTCATGGGCAGGATTTCACTCCTTCCTTTTCATGACTGAATAGCATATGTAACCGAGAAAAGTCATTCTTGCTGCCTTGAAGGACAAACAGGGTTGCAATGTCTTTTGTCCCAACTGAAAGACATCTTGATTTTCTCATTCTGTTATCCTGCTGGGTTCTCAGGTGGAGACAGGCAAAAAAATAAATCATGATTTCTCCACTCTGCATTTCCAGCCGGTGGTCTGGTCTTATTCTGATGGAAGAGAGAAGTGGGGTTTTACAAATGGAAACACCAGAAAATATTGTCATGAAAAGTGCTGAATTTTGTCAAATGCTTTTTCTGCCTATACTGAGGTGACTGCGTGTTATTTTTCTTTATGCTATTAATGTAAGGCATTCCTTTGATTGATTTTTGGATGTTTAACTGACCTTACATTCCTGAGATAAATTCCATTTGGTCACTATGTATAATGCATTTTCTATGTTTCTAGATTCATTCTACTATGATTTTGTTGAGGATTTTTGCATCTACATTCCTAAGAGATATTGGTTTATTGTTTTCTTTTCATGTGATATTTGTATATGGATTTATTTCAGGGTAATACTGAAAATGACCCCTCCTCTTCTAGTTTTTGGAAGAATTTGTGAAGAATTGGTATTATTTTTTTCTTGAAATATTTGGTAGAATTCATCAATGAAGTCATCTGGGCCTGAGCCTTTCTTTGTGGGAAATTTTTAAATGACTAATTCTATCTCTTGACTTGTTATAGGTTTATTGAGATGGTCTATTTATTCTCGATTCAGTATTGGAAAGCTGCCCTGATGAATAGCTCCACAAATCAGAGCAAATTTTCTGATAACTCAGGAGTCTGGCTCCTGGGCAAAACCTCGTGGGTGATTTTTCAGGCCCACCGTAGGCAACAGTAAATGCTTCACCTGGCAGGTCTCGTGAGGGAAAGCTGTCCTCCCCTTGCCAGGCTTGCTGCCCAGCCAGTGCACTGCAGCCTCTGAAGGGAGCTGTAGTCAAGGACTCAGTCTCCCCTGGGCTGTCATGCTCTTATGCATATCTGCATTCCTAGCACAGGTACCTGCATTTGGAGGCTGCCATACCAGGGAGCCTTCAGTCAAGACCTTCCTCAGGCAACTTTGCTGAGACCTGCTTTTGTGGGGGAGGGCGGGGACTGAAGATACTTTCTCCACTCTGACTCAATACTCATTACTTTTCCACTCCTAGCCCTTCCTCCTCTCCCTTCCCAAGGCCCCTGAGTCCATAAAACCGCAGAAGCCAGAAGTTCAGGGCTCCCTTGGCAGTGAGGTAATCTCCACATCTGTGCACATCCACTTGACCCACACTTGGCGCTGCTCCATGTGGGAAAGTGGAAGACTGGAGGAGCCAGCTCTTTCTCCTGTTTAGCCTCTGGCTTATATTATCACGGTAAGCGCTTAAAGGTTTGCCTGTTACTTTTATTTTGCCTTGTCGCTTAACGGACCACTCCAACATCTGGCAGCTCAGGTCTCTCCAGCTCAGCTCAGCTCTTGACAGTGACCTCGAGGGTACTGATGTAAGCGATGAGAACATATATTTGAAGTCGGGACCTCTCACTCATCTAGTGGCTCATGCAGAACCACTCTATTATGGAGCTTGGAATGCAGAAATATGGTTAATGTGAGGTTATTTATTTTTCTGCGTCTGGTGGGAGGTGAGATTGAGACTAAATTATGCCTTCTAGCCTCCTAGAGTTCAATCACATATACCCAGGTGTGATGAATTGGAGGGGCAAGCGCCCTTAGGCTTCTAATTGACAGAGGGGGCTAGGGGACACTCTAGGTCTACACATCAGTATTTTCAGAGAGCACTGGGCACAGAGACTGCTGTGGATGATGGCATCCAGTGTCTTCCCAGAGTCTGGATCAGAGGAGCCAGCATGAATTTCACTTCATGAGCATGCGTGAGGCAGCCCCAGAAATTCTAAGAAATAACTAGTTCATGACGTTAATTCTTTTTATCCACATGGAATTTTTGATTGTCCAAAAGAGAAAATATTCACGAGAGAGCCTGCGATATTTTATTTGTATACTGCTCTCAGCCACCTGTGGTCCTGTGTATTTTACCCAAAGTGTTAGCTGTGAGCTATGAAGGGCGTGACAGGCACCACGTGGCAACACCCAGACCAAGGTGAGAATTTGCTCAGGGCCAGAAGGAAATGATGGCTCTTTGGTTTTTAAGGGTCAGTACCTGATGGAAAAAATCTCGTCATCCATATACATCATTTCAAGTTCTGTGACTATCAAAGAAAGCGAATTTGTGGACGAAAATGACCCAGTTACGTTTGGTGGTTCCTCAAAAAGCTAACATAGAATTACCATATGGCCCAGCAATTCCACTCTTCAGTGTATACCCCAAAGAATTGAAAGCAGGGACTCAGGACATACTTGTACACTAATGTTCATAGCAGTGTTATTCTCCATAGCCAAAAGGTGGGAACAACCCAAGTGACCATCAACAGATGAAGGGTTAAAGACAACGTGATACACCCATTCAACAGAATATTATTCAGACATAAAAAGGAATACAGTTCTGATACACGCTACTACATGGATGACCATTGAACACATTATAGTGAGTGAAAAAAGCCAGACACAAAAGGAGATATAGTGTATGATTACACTGATATGAAATATCTAGATTAAACAAATCCATAGAGAGAAAGTAATTAGAAGTCACAAAAGGACAGGAAGGAGAGAGAAATGAAGAGTTATTGCTGACTGGGTACTGAGTTTCTATTTGGGATGATGAAAAAGTTTTGGCCATGGATGGTGGTGATGGTACTGCAATACTATGAATGTAATTAATATCACTGAATTGTATACTAAAAATGGTTAAAATGGGAATTTTTTTGAGATATATATATATATATAGCCACAATAAAAATATTTTAAAATATGCCATGTGAATATTATCGCTGTCCTGATTTTGTGATAATCAGGGGAGGCTAAACATTCGCTATATGAGAAACCATGCATGTGTCCCCAGACCTAGTTTTTCTCCCTAGGTCTGGTTTATAGAATGCTGGTGATAAACCAAGCCTGATTTATTACATGACCATCCTGTATGGGAAATGACTGTAACTCTAGGTATCTTTGGTCAACCTTAAGAGATATAGCAAGGGGACGGATGTGGCTCTGGTGGCTGGGCGTCCGTCTCCCATATGGAGGGACCTGGGTTTGATCCCTGGGACTTCCTGGTAAAAATTTAAAAAAGAAAAGTGTAGAAGGAGTGCAGGCCGCCAGGCCCCATGTGCAGGTGCGCTGTCAGGTCCCGCGAGCCACACAGCAAGATGATGACGTAACAGGAGAGTGACACAAGGGAGAGCCAAGACAAGACGTGCCGAGGTGGCACAGGCGGTAGGACACCTCTCTCCCACATTGGAGATTCCGAGGATCGAATCTCAGTGCAGACAGAAGGAGAAGGATGAGAAGAGAAGGCAGGAAACGGACACAGAGAGTTGCCCAGAGAATGGACACAGAAACAGCAAAATCGGGAGGGGGGGGAGGTTTTAAAATGGATAAAAGTAAATAAATAAATAAATCCTTTTAAAAAAAGTATAGGGGAGTAAGATACGGACTATATAGCTAGTAGTAACACTAGCTCTACAATGCTCTTTCATAATTTGTTAACACATGTTTCATAACAATGCAAAGTGTTTGTGGTGGGGTGATGTGTGGGAGCCCTGTATGAAGTTATGCATGTTTGTTTTGTAAGTTCACGATGTTTACTGAATACCTACTGTTTCTGTATGTTCATGTATGAATGATATACTTCAATAGATTGTTTTAATAAAAGACGTCATTTCCTGGGATGGAATGTAAGTTGAATCAGACACACAACCTCCTCTCCCCTCCTCTGCCTCTTCGTTCACGACTCCCCCGACCTAGAACTGGAACCGGAGCTGGGTCTCCAGGGACTTTCTTCTCATGCCTGGTTTGCATTCAATGCCTGGCCTCAGGCTCATCACCTTGTGACCCAGGGGCGGGAGATGGCCAGAGTGTGGGGTGCTAGATGTCTGTCAGAGCCTGTGTATGCAAGGGAGAGTGTGTGAAGAGCGAGAAAGTGATTCCCAGCTGGGCGCCTGAGGAACTCGCCTGTGTCGGTCAAAGGGCAGCTGCTTTTTTTTTTTCTTTTTAATTAATTTATTTTTTATTGTGGCTAAAAATCAAAATTTCCACAATACATACCAATATTTGTAAAATGATATATAAATATATATACCTATATGTGCATTTGCTTACAAAAATGTTATTTATATATATATATAAATATATTTTAAGAGGTGCTTTTTAAAGTGCGAACATTCTGATAAAAAAGGTTGTCTAATAATTGTATGTTTCAGCTATGCTGATCTCAGTGTGTGGCTCGGATTTCTCCTGGTGTGGCGTAGTCAGTAGGAACTGTAAAGTTGTCTCTATTGCACCACTTGTTTATACACACCACAGTCTTTATTTTTAGAGTTCCTCCTGTGGAAGCAGCTTCTCTTTGGGCATGCTGGCAGCTGAATAGCCTCGCTGGGGAGCCCTTTCTAATGGCGTGGCTCCATGCCTGTGTAGTATTTACACAAATATTTTAGCGTTGTAATATACGGTGTTAAATCCTAGTTCTGTACGGTATATTCTGTTAAAGTATATTTTTACAAGTTTGTATTGGAGATGTACATTTTCTGCTGCCAAAGTATAAGCTGGTGCCATGCTTAATGGGACATTGTCATTTACTCTCTTGAATTTCTCCATGTATGTAGTAGCTGCTATTTCCAGAATGGCTACAATAAGCCAGAAATACTTTTTGTGCTTTTCTAAAATTTTGGTAATGTTAGCTTGCTAGAAAACTATAAAGCACTACTCGAAACTGGAGTACTGGAGAAAGTGCCAATTCCAACAATTGCCGATGGAAACATGCCTGTGTAAAAGTCTGAAGCTTTTTGTCTGCCAGCAACTAGACAGCTTTAGAGTAAGGTTCCTTTATTTAAATACGAGTGTAATTTCTCCAAGCACTGGTGGATAGCCATGGATCAAAGGGGAAGAAAACCAGATCCTACAGGTGAAATATCCTTCTGCCTAAAAACAAGTAATTTTTTAAAAAGGAGGATAAAAAGGAGCATGGATATTCTCACAGGGGAGAAAGAACATAGGATTCATTGAGTAGGCAGCTACTAAATTGTCTAATCCAGGCTTAATATAAATCATGTAAATAACTCCATCCCTCGCACTGGCCTCCAGCAAACCTGTTCTGTGTGGGAGTAAAAAGAGGGAATGGAATGGTAAAGCCTTTCCTGCTTGGTGAGTAAAAAGTTTAGCTAAATTCAATTTTTGCTCCCATTAGCTGTTCAGTAAACTGGCTCCAATTGCTTTCATGGGCATTGTGTGTACCTGTGTATCTCATTTTATATATGGTCTGGGAAACTTGACTTGCTCTCAGCTAGCATCAAAGGAAATCCAGCTGAGGCTCGCGGAGGTTGGTGAAAGTCCTTCATAACTAGCGTTCTTCAAGGAACGGTATATGGAGGGAAATAGGGATGTCCGCAAGAGTCTCCTGTTGGCTAGGTGCTGCCGTTCCACACTTGTTCTAGCTCATCCACCTTACTAGCATGTCCACGGGGTTCCAACCCAGACTTAAACTGATAGCTGCTTTGGTCTCGATGCATTGTCAGGCCATGGCCACCCCTGAATATTGCCTGTATTTCAACAAGCTACTCTAGTGGTGATCTTTGTCTCGCTCCTCCTGGCTGTCTCTCCAGTTTAATAGGAACTTCACTCAGGTGGAGTTTTAGTTCATGGTTTGTAGCAATTGACAAGAAAATCCACCACTTGCTGTGATCCAGATGTCACTTTGTATGGACACATTTTGCTTGATCTCCTGGCACCACACTACAAAAGAACACTAGCAGAGGTCAAACCAAGATGTGTCATTGTGGTGACATTGTCAAGGAAAATAAGATGTGTGTGAAGGCCAGTGGCCACATGCCCTGTCATGGAGTGTCCACAAAGATGCAGGGAGCTTATGGTGCCTCTGCTTGCTGGGGGCACATGTCCAGGCTGAGGAAAGGTGGGAGAAAAGACACCTTCCACTCCTCACCTGGCTGCTAAGCAGGGGTGGGTCAGTGAGCCCATTGGCCTCAGTGGCAAGCTGCGATTTGCCTTCTCATGATCCGCAGCCTGGGTGTGTTAGGAGGGTCCCTGTGGAGGGCCTTGCTGTCTCTGGCTATGACAGTATTAAAGCAATGGTGTGGCTCCAGCCTTAACCATGGACAACCAAACTAGACTTTGCTCAGTGTTTAAAAACATTTATCATGTTCAGTGCTATAAAGACCAATGGATTCAGAGGAGCTCTGAACCTCTTGAGTCAGTTACTTCAGTCTGGTTCTACTGGCCCCAGGAGCACTAGAAACCAGAAGGCAGTTTATGGTTTGCACCTGAGGTTCGGCATATTACCTTAAACACATATACAGATGTCAGCTTTTGCATTAAAATGAGTATGTATGGACCAGAAAGTGTCACATGCTGACAGGTCACTTGTCTGGCTTGTGCTTTTATTAGCTCACTTGCTAGAGGTATTATGACATCACCCCCAGCAACCTGAGCCCATTTGTGATGCCCCGGCTGCACTATTAGCAAAGGGTGCTGCTGGCGACGCCACACTCTCATGTTTTCATGAACGAAGGACAAACCATCACTTAGTATGGCTAGAAATGAGAAGAGTAATCCAAGAGGCCGAGGGCGTGGCTTTGGAATGGCCCTTTGCCCTTCAGAAACGTGGGCTCCCCAAAGTGGTTCAGAGAGCTACACTTATTCAGTAGCTCCTTCATCTGCCTGGAACAACTCATCATCAGCCAGGTACCCCGACCTCAGGTTCTTACTTGAAGAAACTGCTTTTCAAGCTTTGACCCAAGGGCCTTTGTTCAAAAGGCCACGCCTTACCTATGACACACTGTCAGTGAGAGACTGTCATCTTCTTTCCCTCCCCTTTCCAAAAAAACTTTGGAAAATTGTTAATAGCAATCATTTTGCATCAATTTGGTGGGACTGTGATGGGACTTGTATAGGGATCAATGAGAAGCTGTTTGAAAAAGAGATTTTGGAAAGGGATGGTCCTAACAAAATATTTGAAACAGATTGTATGAAGAGTTTCATTCGCCAGCTCAATCTCTACGGCTTCAACAAAATGCGTCAGGACGTTCATAGATCTGTCTGCCTCGCTAACTCTTTCACAGAAGAAAGACCAGTCTGCATCGTGAGCAAGGTAATGACCTACAAAACCTCGCAGAGAGGCTAAGATGGTGGGCTCTGGAGTCAGGCTGGGTTGAAATCCCAGGACTGCGTCTTGGGAATCAGGTGACCTCTGGTAAGGTACCTAAGCACTCCTGTGCCCGTTTCCCACTCTGGGTGAGGGTGACAAGGACTATGAGTTAATATGGAGAAGTGCTTAGAATGGTGCCAAGCCCTTGGCGAGTGCTACCAAGATGTTAAATCACTGCATCTTCACGTCATCCCACTAGGGTTCAAATTTCAACTAGAGCTTATTTGTCCCCCTGACTCCCACAGCTCTTTTAAATTGTAACTTAGATGTGTCTGTGGAGTGTTTCCTGTTAAAAGATCAGGGTGCCATTAGCGTGTAGCTGGAGAATTGCTGTCTCTAAAGCACCTAACAAGGACTGTCCAAGAGAGAGTGAGCATGCATGGATACTGGACTCTGGGGACCCTGGTATTGGAGAACCAGTTACTCCCAGCAAGGGGCTAATTCTGTAACCAGCTGGCATTTCATTATGAAGGCACTCAATATTCTTGACTTCCAGTTTGTAGTTTCCAAGTCCCTTTTCATTGGTCTTGTATACTTGCTAATTTGCCATTTTTGGTCATTTTCCAAGGGCAAAATGCTAGCCATAAATTGGTGAGTATTTCTACTTATATGAAATATCTAGAAGAAGCAAATTCATAGACAGAAAGTAAATTAGTTGTTACCAGGAGGTGGGGGTGGGGGTAGGAGGAATGGGGAGTGATTGCTAACTGGGTACAGAATTCCTGTTTGGGGTGATGAAAAAGTTTTAGTCATTGATTGTGTTGATGGTAGCTCAACGTTGAATGTAATTAATGGCACTGAATTGTACACTTAAGAATGGTTAAAATGGAAACTTTTATGGTATATAGATGTATGTTATCACAATAATTTTTCAAAATTGGTGAATCTTGAGGATTTAAGAATTAGCCCATAGCTTCCATCTGAGAGTATGGTCTTTTTTTTTTTTCAAAAAAGTCACTAAGGACCACTTGAGTTATAGTGCACAGGGTAGAATTGTTGTTGTTAGTTGTTGTCAATTTTTTTTTTCTTTTTAAATTCTGAATCTTAGGTAGAGTTCTACTGCAGTCCCTACTTTAAAAGAGACTCCCCTCACCTTCTTACAAAAATGAAGAGAAGAGTGGGCATTAAAATGACATTAAGACAAGCTTTGGACAAGGCTTCCCAAACGATGGAGAGCAAGCCAGAATCCCCGAAATCTCCTCCAGCACCTACAGCCACTGAGCAGCAAGAAGATCCCACATCTCTGAATGAGAATCATCAAGAGATACTGGAGAATCGTGAGCTTGACAAGATGACCCAGATTGGGAATGACGACTCTGCTCCCCCAGAAACTCCAGGGACAGAACCGGAACCCACCATGGAGAGTCACGAGGCCACAGAAAACCAGTTGGCCGAGTTTCAAGGCCAGCCAGAGAGTATCCAGGCTCCTGTTACTCCACCCTATGCAGATGCCACCACACCTCCTGAAGTCCCCTTTGTCTATTGTGCCACGCCTTCCACACAGATGAATTCTTACGGGCTCGTGATTGGCCTTCCTGCCATTTTCCCCAGGCACCCTGACATGCCAACCAGGCACCTTCCTTTGGCCAGCCTGCTGCCATTCTGGAATCCCTGGATGCCCATGCCTGTCATGGCCATTGGGCCCGTGGCCTCCATGCCTATGCTTCCTCCTCCCCTGGCTCTACACCACTGCTGGGCCAACTGCCACTACTTCTGTGACTCCATGCCAACTCTGGATGGGCCCCCAATGTGCCCAGACTGTAGAGACTATCACACGTGAAGGTACTCATGTTTTCAGAAAATGTCCAGGCCAATAAACAGTACTGGAAAATGAGTAATTATCTGTCTGAATAAATGTGTTCATCATCTCTGTCATTGTTCTTGTTTGCAGTTGTGTAGTTCCCTCAGATCCATTTTGCTTGCATGGTAAAGAATTAAAAGTAAAAACACTAATCCCCAGCATGATGCAGGTATCTAGCAGATGCTCAAAGAGGCTATGGGTTTAATTAAGCTCCTCAGACATTCTGTGTCCGGTCATTAAATATCTCTAAAAAGGCTTGACAAGTACAAAATCCTAGCATTGGTGGCCTAATGATAATAATGACACTGTTTTCCTGGATATCCAGGCATAATTCCCTGTCCTGTTGGTGCCTTTATATAACAGTATCTTCATTTTACAAAGGAGAAATGATCAATTCTCAGTTTATGAGAGGACTAAATAATGCCCTTGTTCTCCAGGGCACAGGGGTGGAATTGACAGTCACTGCCAATGAGTCTACAGGTTTTCAATTTAAAGAGTGCCCATTAGTATCTGGATTGCAGGATTTACATTTGGCTTTTATTCCAGGTACTGGATCTAGGGAGCTTTTCTTTCTTCTTCCTTCCTTCCCTCCTTCCCTCCCTCCTTCCCCCTTCCTCCTTCCTTCCATCCTTCCTTCGTTAAAAATTTAAAGAATGCAATGTTTCAACTTATGAAACTTTCCAATGACAAAATGATGATGGTCTTTGTCTTTACAAAGTTCTTGTTGGTGGCTTGGGGTGTCTAATTTATAACACATGCTCTCATCAATTAGCCTCTTTAAAGATTGATTTGTCTTAACATTCATAAGAAGTAAACTTTCAAGTTCTTACTATAAAAATAATTGGGTATAGACCAAAAGAGCTCCAAAGTCGTGTGACAAAGAACCCGAACACCAATACATGAAAACCAAAAGTTACCGCTCTCCTCTATTTTTTTAAAATTTTAAATCAATTTAATTGATACATATTAAAGCATACAATCCATCCAGAGTGTACAATCAATGGTATTTGGTATAATCACATAGTCGTGCATTCATCACTTCCATCTTTATTTTTAATTTGATGGAAGGTATCAGAGTTGTGTAAGAAATGGGAAGAGTTGATAAGAAAATGAAAACATGGGATTGGATTGCAGAAGGATTTGTGATCCAGAGTCTAGCACTGACTTGCAGGTAGAGCTTCCTGTCTCAGCCTGCTTAGTTAGACATTGACACTCATTTATAAACAGGAGCTGATCACCTTTCTAAGTTCCATGAATTTGTTAATTCCTTAACTTCTAAGAAGTACACTTTTCTTATCTTTATCCTTGACTTGCAGATGCCTTCTGATCTTTAGTTGAATCATGAGATAGTGCTACTTAAAACCACTTTCCTAAACACTTAAACCATTTGAAAATTGCTTACATATAAATCTATATAGGAAGATGCAAATTTGCACAATGTAACATTGAGTTATTTGCTTTTAAAAAGGATTTGCTTAATGGGCATAGTTTTATTTTAAAAATTTAGACTGCATGGTATCAGTAACAGACCTATTCCAGACTTTATTCTTATTATTTAACTGATTCTACATTTTGTACTTAACATCAGTTATATTAAATTTGTTATTTTAGTTTGTCAAAGGGCTGCCAATGCAAAGTACCAGAAGTGGGTTGGCTTTTATAATTGGGATTTATTTGGGGTGAAAGCTTACCAGTTCTGAGGCCGTGAAATGTTCAAATCAAGGCACCATCAGAGGTGCTTTCTCAAAAAAGTCAGCTATAGTTGATCCTGTTGTCTGGCCATGTGGCAAAGTAAGACAGCTGCCGATCTCTGCCAAGGTCTCTACCTTTCTCTCCAGAATCTACCGTCTTCCGGAGCTCAGCTGTGGGCAACCAGGCACAGGGCTTGTCTCTTTCCAGGCCTCCTGTCTCTGTCTCTTGGGACTTCTCTGCCTTTCCGCAGCTGTGGGTGAACCTGGAGTCTTTTACATGGTTGGATCAAATATGGCAGACCTCCCTTTTCCTGTATGTCTCTGTTTCTATCAGACCCAGTAAGAAGGCAGAGACTCAACCTGAGTCATGCCTCACTGATGTAGTCCAATCTAATGGGTCTCTCACCCACAGGAATGGATTAGTTAAAAAGACGATCTTTTTCTTTTTGGGATTCATAAAAACTTCAAAATGTCACACTCCACCTTCTGAATGCCAAAAAGACCTGTTCCTTCCATATGCAAAGTACATTCATTACATTGCAACATTTTTAAAAATCTTAAATCATTTCAGTAGCAATGCTAAGTATAAAATCTCATATAAAAAAGTTATAGGCCTGCAGTTTGTCTTGGGGCAGAAATTCCCCTCTAGCTGTAGACCTGTGAAACTTAGAAAACAAATTATTTGCTTCCAATATACAAAGGAGGGGCAGTCACAGGGTAAACATTTGCATTACCATAAAGAGAAATTGGGAGGGAAACTGGCATCATGGATCCCAAACAGTCCTGAAAACCTGCAGAGCATACTTCATTAGATTTCAAAGTCTGAGAGTCATTCTTGGAACGATGCTTTCTTCTCCTTGGAGCCTCATGGGGGCCCACGCCTTCCATAGGTTAGCCCAATGGCCATTTTCTTGGTTCCACCCTCATCAAGCATCTGGATAGTGGCCGAGATCTAGGCCTCACCCTCCAAGAACATTGGGGTGATGGCCATACTTTACCCAATCTCTGGGGTACAGTCTCAACCCCCTTAGTACAGTGAGGTGGTGACAACATTCTCCCTAATCTCTGGCATATAGGCTCAACCCCCTCAGAACAGTGGGGTGATAACCTAACTCTCCCCAACCACCTGGGAATGTGCTCCACCCTCTCTGTAGCCTGGGGTGGCCAAACTCTCCCTGAACAGTGGGCTGGAACATCCACCTTCTTCAAATACTGGGGCAAACTCACCCTTTCCACACACATGGGTGGGGTCCCTCTCCTGGCCCGAGAAGATGTCCCTAGTCCAGACCTCAGCTTCCACGGTTTTCCTCTTAAAGTGGTTTCTCCTTCAATTCTCCTTTTCTTGTTTGCTTTAGTCCAAGTCAACAGTGGTTTCATTCATATATATCTCAAAAATAGTTTGTCAGTTCTTCATGAAGGAAACGGGTCTAAGCCATTAGACAGTAAGACTTTCCACAAGTCCTTTTTAGATAACTGCATTTCCAATGCTTACTTACAAGTTGCAAATTTAGTTAAGTCCTCACGTGGGGCACTATCCTCTGGGGGCTAGTTTTCCCAATGCTTGGAATTTCCCAATCATCAATCTCTAGTTTCTTTCTGCCCAGAACTTTACTTCTCAGCTTCTCTTTCCTCTCAGATAAGGTGCAAGGAGAAGTCAGGCTGCATTTTCCACATTTACTTTGGAAATCTCTTCAGCTAAATGTCTAAGTTCATATTTTCAAATTCTGCCTTCCATCTAACATCAGGAATTAATTTTGCCAAGTTCTCTGCCACTTTAAAACAAGGATAGCCTTTCCTCCAGTTTCCAATAATAGTTTCATTATTTTCTTCTAAGGTCTCATCGGCAAAAACTTTAGGGTCCATATTCCTACTAAAGTCTCTTCAAAGCAATTTCTAGACCTTTCCTGTCAAGCATCTCACAATTCCTCCAAAAACTATCCCTTACCCATTTATAAAACTGCTCCAACAGTTTAGATAATTGCAGAAGTGGCATCCCACTCTCCTGGTCCCGATTTCTGCTTTAGTTTGCCATAGCGTTGCCAATGCAAAGTAGCAGAAATGGATTGGCTTTCATAATGGGGATATATCTGGGGTAAAAGCTTACAGTTCTGAGGCTAGGAAATGTCCAAATCAAGGCACCATCAGAGGTGCTTTCTCACCAGAGTCAGCTACAGTTGATCCTGTTGTCTGGCCCTATGGCAAAGCAAGATGGCTACTGATTTCTGCCAAGGTCTCTACGTTCCCCTCCAGAATCTATCATCTCCTGAAGCTCAGCTGTGGCAACCAGGCACAGGGTTTGTCTCTTTCCTGACCTCCTGTCTCTGTCTCTTGGGACTTCTCTGCCTTTCTGCAGCTGTGGGTGAACTTGGAGTCCTTTCTCTAACATGGTTAGATCAAATATGGCAGACCTCCCTTTTCCTGTGTGTCTCCATTTTTATCACACCCAGCAAGAGGTCAGACACTCAACCTGAATCATGCCTCATTGACATAATCCAATCTAATAGGTCTCTCACCCACAGGAATGGATTAGGTCAAAATCTTTTATTTTTTTCTTTTTGGGATTCATGAAAGAACTTCAAATTGTCACATTTGCTAACCTCGAGTCTTCCTGGGCTAGGGCAGAGAGCTGCATTCTATGCATACCTAGGAGTAAACTGAACATGAAAAGGTTTTAATGGGCTTTGCCATGATAGCTAAGCAAAGTCTTGAAAACAACTAATGCTCAGAGGAACAGAGGGAAGACCAGCCTGATCCAGAGTACTGGACTTTACTTTTCCTGCAAAGATGTGGTACTGTGACAATGTTCAGAAAAGTATAAAACATAATTCAACTAGAAAAGGTTCTAAAAATTGCGAGGGTTGAATTAAATGTTCTCCAGAGTCAGGTGATTTTTATTTCTATGTATCATGTGGAATCCATATACATACACATATACATACACAAACATGCACATATAATGAGAGTAACAATAGTTCAACTTTTTAAAAGTGCAATTCTACACGGCTGTTTCGGATATCTACTCTCTATCTACTGCCTTGGTCAATACAGCTTCCTTAACACTCGACAGTGTGCAGTATTGTAGTCATCTCCCATGACCTGTGAATTCAGAGAACTTGAACTCCCTTCTCATAGAGCATTGCCCAAACCTCCTTTAACCCAAAGGTAGTTTTATTCTTCAGTGGGTCCCCAGGATCCCTCCGAGCTTCCCTTGTTCTCTGTGCCTTCTCAGATAAAGGTGCCTACGGCCAGAGAGTAACTATAGAGAGGGTGTAAAATAAGTCAGAACAATCCACATACTGAATCACCAAATCCAGAAGAAGAAAGCAACGTTGCTGTCTGTCCCGTAAATTGCATTCTGTGGAAATGTGCACACCACCTTTCTGTGCGTGCTGAATTTTAGGGCTTAGTGATTGTAGCAGTTTGGCAGTTTGATATAGTTATGAATTCCAAAAATAAATATTGGATTATGCTTGTAAACTGGTCTGTTAATCTGGGCATGATTATGTTATGATTAGGGCATTGACTGGGCCACATTAATACGGCGTTGAGCCCTGCCCCTTGGTGGGTGGGGAATCAAATATAAAAGGCATGGCAAAGGACAGAGTTGTAGTAGTTCTGATGTTGGAGTCTTGAGCTGGAGTCCCGGGAAGTAAGAGAGCTTGGCCGTGAGGAAGGAGAGAAGGCCCTGGGAAAAGAGATGAGCAATTCACCTGACAATTCACAGCTGACCTTGTGGAGAAAACAGAGGAGTTGAGCCTGGAGAGAAACGGAGCCCCGGGAAGAGAGGAACCCAAGAAGCCTGAACCCTGGCAAACGTCGGCAGCTGTCTTGCTCCCACATGTGGCAATGGACTTTGGTAAGAGAAGAAACTTACACTTTATGGCCTGGTAACTGTGGACTTCTACCCCAAATAAATACCCTTTATAAAGACCAACCGATTTCTGGTATTTTCATCAGCACCCCTTTTGACTGACTGATACAGTGATGATTTTCTTCAGAGACATTATGATGCTTCACAGTAGGAAACAGTGACATGCAAATGCCATAAAAACCGATGGGGTAGAAAAAACAAAAAGAAAAAAGAGAAAAAAGTGAAAAAGAAAAAAGAAACAAAATAAGAAAAAACCAACGGGGTGTTCTGGGTCATTTTTGAAAAGATGGATATTGTACGTCATGTGGTTATGTAACTGTGGAGGAAGCAACAGGTAGTTACAGAACTTTCTTAGCTAAGCAACACTGAGAGCTTAAAACTTGTTCCCGAGTAAAGTCTTAGAAATCCCCCAAATAGTTCCCTGAGAACAGTGGCTCTCACCAGTGGGCAACCCCCTCACCCCTAGCAACATTTGGCAACATCTGGAGGCATTTTTAGTCATGACAAAGGAGGTGGGGGGATGTGCCTGGCACCTAGTGGCTAGAGGCCAGGGATGTTACCAAACATCCCACAATGCCAAGGAAAGCCCCCCAAAAAAACAAAGAACGATCCAGCCCCAAATGTCAACAGTGCCATGTGGAGAAATCTGGTGAGCTGAGAGAGCTGCCAGGTGTTCAAATGTAACCAATTAAGACAAGCCAAATTGACAGAAACAGTCAGGACTTTTAGCCGTTACTGTAATAGTATAAGCCAGTGGCTGACATGGAAAAAGTGTCATCTCCCCCCTCGGTTTCATTTTTCCCCCAGGAAAAGTCACTTCCAGGGAAGGGTTGGATGGATCAGTGCAGACATTGGGGTTGTCCCAGTGCCAGGGGAGCCCCAAACAAAAGGCTCCTGCCATTTTAAGGACTCAGGGGCTGAGGGAGGGAAAGAGGGGAAGGGCTAGGAGTGGAAAAGTACTGAGTTCAGAATCAGAGCAAAGGAAAATATCTTCAAGATCTCCCCCTCTGCCAGAAGCACCTGGTGAAGGCCTAAGTTTTGATTCCCTGATAGGGAGGCCTCTGAATGGAGTGGCTAAGCTAGGAATGCAGATATGCCACCCAAAGTATGACCAACCAGGGGGACTTGAGTCCTTGACGGTAACTTCATTCCGAGACTGCAATGCACTGGCTGTGCATCAAGCTTGGTGTGGGGAGGGCAGCTTTCCCTCCTGAGGCAGGCCAGGAAAAGCCTTTGTCGTTGCCTATGGTCAGGACTGAAAAATCACATGTGAGATTTTGGCCAGGAGCTGGACTCCTCAAGACCCTACTCTGGAATATAATCTGCATTCCCTCATCTCTCAATTTCTTTTCTTATTCATCTACATAGACAATGTTCATGAGAGGATTCAATTTTCAAGGAAGGACTGAGAATAAAAACAATTCATCCTTCCCTTCTCAAATACAAAAAAAAAAAAAAAAAATTGAGAAGTTTGGGTAAATGTGATGCTAAAATCTGGCAACCATGATCGTAGTTTAGATAACTGTGATGATAAGTGCAGGTAAACATGGTGATAGAATGAATGTCACCAGCAGGAACTTTATTTCAAAGGAGTATTTGGGCTCTTTAAAATGCATGATTGCAGTATTTGAAAGTTTTAAAGACTCATTAGAGATCTATTGAAAGGGCTAAATTGCAGATGTCAAAGAAACATATCAGTGGTACAACTAAATTTTAGAAACGAGTTTACTGTAAAACAATGTCAAGCAGTTTTACTACATCCAGCTTTGTTTGCTAATGTCACTGGCACTACCTATTGCTTTGGCGAATGTGTTCTCCATGGAAGAAAACTAATATGGGGTCATTTGTGAACCTTTATATGGGAAGGTGCTTGATATGAACAGAAGCTCTACAAGCTGGGCAGGATTGGACTGATTATGGGTCTTAACCATGGTCTTTTCCACATCACCTCTCCTCCAACACAACCAAGTTCTTTAGCATGATGAAAGACACAGAGACAGAGAATGGCACCGGATCCATAGAATTTAGACTGTGGAAGAACCTCAGAAACAGGCCAAGGAAGGAAGATTCCACATTACTAGTGAGAGATCTCCCTGGACAGGGATCCAGAGGCCAGATCAATGTACTTCCCCCATTCTAGCCCTGTGCAAACCCTCGGACAAAGAACCTCTTCCCTGCTGGAGGAACCCCTGTGAAATCTGATCTCTCCATATGCATTACAATAGCTCATGCATCTTTGAAATAAAAAATGGTGCTGGAATTCAGCAAAGGGATCTGGGAGACTAGGTCATTGCTGGATAGAAGATTTCACAGGGATTAGCCAAACTTGGCTGAAATGTATTCTTTGCCTTACAGGAACTGCTTTTGAAAGGCGCCAAGGTAAATGAGTGCTCCAGCTCCTTCACTCCTCTGAAACATGAACCTGGAAGGGCAGAGGACAGGAACTTTCCTTGGCATCCAGAGTGTCCACTGGAAGGACCTTCTCTCACAGAGCTTTGGGGTGAGAGTTGGGAACAAAGAGGTGAGGCTGGAGGATGTCTTGGAAGCCTCCCTCAGGGTCAACTACAACAGACCAGTGTATTGTTTCCTTTTCAGGTCACGTACCTTGACCATCCATTTGATAACCAATTTCCAGGGGAGAGAAAAAAAGCCATATCCATTAATGTATGTGTGGATTTTAAGACAGGTGCTTATTCAGAAACATTAAAATATAGGAGGAGAGCAAATTTTGGGAAGATGGCATCGGATTAGGCAGGCAAGGATCAACTTGCTCACAGAAACAATAGGGAAAGAGCCAAAAGCTGTCTGAGGGACCTGCTCTGGGGGTCAGCAGACCAGGACAGTGCTTCACAACACCCAGGAGGGTCAGGGACAGAGAGATGAAGACCCTGAAACAGCAAACGTGAGTTACCAAACCCCCTCCCTCTGCAGGTGGAAAAGGCTCCACTCCCTGACCCCCAAGATGTTAAGCTGTAGTAAATCCCCTGGCTCACTGCAGCTGACTGAGAGGGAAACAGACATCTTCCTCCCTGATGTTACAAGGGAAAAGGGAGGGGAAGTCGAGGAGCTTCTCTTCAGTGAATTTGACCAGCAGAGCCCATTTGAATCTTGGCTCTGGCCAGACCAAAACACAGGAAAATGGAGATTTTTGTCTCTGTGGAAAAGTGTGCTGACAAATGCTCTCTACTGGCAGGTCTGGGAATTGCATGGACAAAAACTTTTTGCATGGCTCTGTACTCTAACTCCTGGGAGAAAATCTGTGCCCCATTAGTGAGTCCCTGTCCTGATTTTGAATAACTTAAGTTGGATAACTTTAAAGACTTAGAATAAGTTGAACCAAATATCAAAGAAGAGATGTGAAGAAAAAAAAACAATAGGCAAGAGTGAAAAATTGGCCATCAGAGTAAATTCACCAACATACTCAGCTGCCTAGACATCAGCAAAAAATTACAAGCCATACTAAGAAATAGGAAGAGATGGCCCAGTCAAGAGAACAAACCAAATATCTTGAAGAAATACAGGATTTAAGACAATTAATCAATGATAATTACACATTTTTCCTCAATCAAACTTAAAAAGTGAAAGAAAATATGAATAAGGTAAAGGATATTGAGAAGACACTGGGTGAGCATAAAGAAAAATTTGAAAGTCTGCAAAGAAAAGTAACAGATTATGTGGAATGAAAGACAAAATGGATGAGATTAAAATATATTAGAGGCACATAAGAGCAGATTTGAATTGCTTAAGGACAGAATTAGTGATTTCAAAGACAGAACATCTGAACTGGAAAAGACAGGAGAACAGAATGGAAAAAATGGAATAGGATCTCAGGGAATTGAATGACAACTCGAAATGCACAAACACACGCATTATCAGTGTCCCAGAAGGAGAAGAGAATGGAAAAGGGGTAGAAAGAATATTAGATGAAATAATGAATGAACACTTTCCAACCCTTATGAAAGACATAAATATCAATATCCAAGAAGGACAACTCTCCCCAAACAGAATAAATCCCAATGGACCTACCTTGAGACACCTACTATTCAGAATGACAAATATGAGAGATAAAGAGAGGATTCTGAAAGCAGCAAGAGAAAAGCAAAGCATCACAAACAAGGGAACTTTGATAAGATTAAGTGCTGACTTCTCATCAGAAACCATGGGGGAGAGAAGAAAGTGTTATGATATATAAAGGTACTGAAAGAGAAAAATGCCAGCCAAGAATTCTGTATCCGGCAAAGCTGTCCTTCAAAACTGAGAGTGAGTTCAAAGTCTTCACAGACAAACAAAAATGACAGACTATGTTACCAAAAGACCAGAATTATGAGAGATACTAAAGGGAGTGTTGCAGCCTGAAAAGTAAAAATCAAGGGCAAGAGACTTGGAGAAGAGTGTAGAAATGAAGATTATTAGGAAGTGTAAATTAAAGGGTAAAAAGACAGACAATAGTGCAATATGACAAAAGAAAGCCAAAGGAAAATATGGATGAATTAAGTAATGCCTTTATATAATAACATTGAATGTTAATGACTTGAATCCTCAATCAAAAGACATAGACTGATAGAGTGGATAAAAAAATCTGAGCCATCTATATGCTATCTACAATAGACTCACCTCAGAAGTTAGAACACAACCAGGTTGAAAGAGAAGGGTTGGAAAAAGATATTCCATGCAAATAGTAACCAAAAAAGAGCTGAAGTAGCAAAAATATTATCAGACAAAATAGATTTTAAATGAAAAACTGTTATAAGGGATGAAGAAGGTCATTATATAGTAATAAAAGGGGCAATTTGGCAAGAAGATATAACTATACTAAATATTTATATACCTAACCTCAGTGCCCCCAAGATACATGAGGCAAACACTGGGAAAACTGAAGGGAGAAATAGATGTCTCTACAAAAAAAGTTGGAGACTTCAATACACCGTTCTCAGTATTGGATAGAATATCTGGACAGAGGGTAAATAAATAAATAGAGACCTTGAAAAATATGATAAATGAACTAGAACTAATAGACATTTATAGAGCACTGCACACCCAAACAGCAGGGTATATCTTCTTTTCAAGTGCTCATGGATCCTTCTGCAAGATAGATCATAAGTTTGGTCACAAAACAAGTCTCAATAAATTTAAAATGATTGAAATTATACAAAACACTTTCTCTGATCATAATTGTATGAAGTTGGAAATCAATAATGGGTGGAAAAAGGGAAAATTCATAAATACAAGGAGATTAAACAACACACTCATAAATAATCAGTGGGTCAAATAAGAAATTGCAAGAGATTTCAGCAAATATCATGAGGCAAATGAAAGTGAGAACACAACATATCAAAAACCTTTGGGACACCCCAAAGGCAGTGCTGAGAGGGAAATTTATAGTCCTGAATGCTTACATTAAAAAAGAAGAAAGAACTAAAATTGAAGATTAACTGCACACCTGGAGGAAATCGGAAAAGAACAGCAAACTAATCCCAAACCAAGCTGAAGGAAAGAAATAGTAAAGATCTGAGCAGAAATAAATGAAAGTGAGAACAACAACAACAACAAAACAACAGAGAAAATCAACAAAACCAAATTGGTTCTTTGAGGAGCTCAACAAAATTGACAAACCCTTTGCTAGACTGACAAAGAGAAAAAGAGAGAAGATACAAATAAATAATATCAGAAATGAGACGGATCATAAGTGGATACTATGAACAATTATATGCCAAAACAAAACAAAACAAAACAAAACAAAACAAAACAAAACAAAAACCTAGACAATGTAGACGAGATGGACTAATTCCTAGAAACACAAACCACCTGCAGTGACCCTTGAAGAAATAGAAGACCTCAACAAACCAATCACAAGTGAAGAGATGGAAACAGTCATCAAACAGCTCTCAAAGATGAAAAGCACAGGAATAGATAGCTTCACATGTGAATTCTACCAATCACTCAAAGACAATCTAATACCAATCTTGCTCAAGCTCTCCCGAAAAATGGAACAGGAAAGAACGCTACCAAACTCATTCTATGAAGCCAAAATCACCCTAATACCGAAACCAGATAAAGATACTACAAAAATAAAAAAATTACTGCTGGGCACGGTGGCGCGTGCCTGTAGTCCCAGCTACTTGGGAGGCTGAGGCAGGAGGATCGCTTGAGCCCAGGAGTTCTGGGCTGCAGTGCGCTATGCCGATCGGGTGTCCGCACTAAGTTCGGCATCAATATGGTGACCTCCCGGGAGTGGGGGACCCACCAGGTTGCCTAAGGAGGTGTGAACCGGCCCAGGTCAGAAATGGAGCAAGTCAAAAATAAAAAATTACAGACCAATATTTAATGAATATAAATGCAAAAATCACAACATACTTGCAAACCGAATCCAAAAGCACATTAAAAGAATTACACACCACGATCAAGTGGCACTTATCCCAGGTATGGACGGGTGGTTCAACACAAGAAAATCAATTAGTGTAATAACCCATGTTGATAAATTGAAGAAGAAAAATCATATGATCCTTTCAATTGATGCAGAAAAGACATTTGACACAATACAGCACTGCTTCTTGATAAAAACACTCCAAAAGATAGAAGGAAATTTTCTCAATATGGTAAAGTGAATATATGAAAAACCTACAGCTAGCTTTGTACTCAATGTGAAATATCGAAAGCTTTCCTGCTGATATCAGGAATAAGACAAGGATGTCCACTCTCACCATTATTATTCAATATCGTTCTAGAATTTCCTAGCTAGAGCTATTAGGCTAGATAAAGAAATAAAAGACACCACATAGGAAAGGAATAAGTAAAATTTTTACTCTTTGCTGGTGACATGATCCTATATCTAGAAAATCCTGAAAAATCCATAACAAAAGTACTAGAATTAATAGATGAGTTCAGCAAAGTGGCAAGATACAAGCTTAATATGCAAAAATTAATAGTGCTACCACACACTAGTGATGTGCAATCTGAGGAGGAAATCAGAAAAAGAATTACATTTATAATAGCGAGCAATATAATAAAATATTTAGGAATAAACTTACCCAAGGACATAAAGGACCTGTATTCAGAAAACTACAAAACATTGCTAAAAGAAACCAAAGCAGACTTAAATAAATGGAAGGACATCCAGTGTTCATGGATATAACTAAATATTGTTAAGATGTCAATTCTACCCAAACTGATTTATAGATTCAACACAATCCCAATAAAAATCCCAACAGCCTTTTTTGCAGAAATGGAAAAGCCAATAATCAAATTTATTTGGAAGGGTAAAGGACCCTGAATAGCCAAAAATGTCTTAAAAAAGAAGAACGAGGTTAGAGGACTCTCATTTCCTGACTTGAAAGCATACTACTTAGCTACAGTGGTAAAAACAACATGGTACTGGCATAAAGACAGACAGAATGACCAATAGAACTGAATCAAAAACTCAGAAATAGACTCTCACATCTACAGTCAAATGATTTTTGACAAAGCTGTTAAGCCCACCCAGCTTGGCCAGAACAGTCTATTCAACAAATGGTGCTGGGAGAACTGGATAGCCATATCTAAAAGAAAGAAAGAAGACCCCAATCTCACACCTTATACAAAAACTCAAAATGGATCAAGGACTCAAATATAAAAGCAACAACCATAAAACTCCTAGAAGAAAATGTGGGAAAACATCTTCAAGATCTTGTGGAAGGCAGTAGATTCTTAAACCTTACCCCCAAAGCACGAGCAACAAAAGAAAAAATAGATAAATGAGACCTCCTTAAAATTAAACACTTTTGCACCTCAAAGGACTTTGTCAAAAGGGTGAAAAGGCAGTCAAGTCAACGGGAGAAAATATTTGGCAATCACATATCCAGTAAGGGTTTAATATCCATGATATACAAAGAGATCATACAACTCAACAATAAAAAGACAAACTATCTGATTAAAAAATGGGCAAAAGACTTGAAAAGAAATTGTCTAAAGAAGAAATACAAATGGAGAAGAAACACATGAAAAAATGTTCAACATCACTAGCAATTAGGAAAATGCAAATCAAAACTACAATGAGATATAATTTCACACCTATTAGACTGGTCACTATTAAAAAGTAGGCAAATTGTAAATGTTGGCAAGGATGTAGAAAGATAGGAATGCTTATTCACCGTTGGTTGGAAACTAAAATGTTACAGCCACTGTGGAGGACTGTTTGGCAATTCCTAAGTGTATGAGTCAGCCAAAGGGGTGCTGATGCAAAATACCAGAAATCTGTCGGCCTTTATAAAGGTTATTTATTTGGGGTAGAAGCTTACAGTTACCAGGCCATAAAGCATAAGTTTCTTCCTTCACCAAAGTCTGTTGCCACATGTTGGAGCATCACAGCTGCCGATGTTTGCCAGGGTTCAGGCTTCTTGGGTTCCTCTCTTCCCGGGGCTTGCCTCTCTCTGGCTTGCTTTGTGCCACAAGGCCAGCTATAGACTATCAGGCAAATGGCTTGCTTCTCTTCCCAGGGCCTTCTCTCTTTCCTCACGACCAAGCTCCTCTGTACGCTTACTTCCTGGGGCTCCAGCTCAAGACTCTGCATCAGAACTCCAAATCAAAGACCTCCAACTCTGTTCTTTGCCATGTCTTTTATCTTTGAGACCCCCACCCACCAAGGCGGGGCTCAACACCCTACTGACCGTGGCCTAATCAAATCCCTAATCATAACTTAATCATGCCCAGATGAAAAGACCAGTTTACAAGCATAATCCAATATCTAGTTTTGGAATTCATAACTATATCAAACTGCCAAACTGCTACACTAAGGAAGTTGAATATAGACTTGCCATGGGACCTGGCAATACCATTGCTAGGTATATACCCAGAAGAACTGAGAGCAGTGACATGAAAAGACATCTGCACAGCGATGTTCACTGTGGCATTATTCACATTAGCTAAAAGTTGGAAGCCACCCAGGTGTCCATCCACTGAAGACTGGATAAACAAATTGTGGTGCATACACATGATGGACTAGTATGCAGCTGTTAGAAGAAATGAAGTTGTGAAGCATGTGACAGCATGGATGAACCTGGAGGACATTATGTTGAGTGAAGCAAGCCAGACACAAAAGGACAAATACTCTATGATTGTGTTATTATGAATTAAATATACTATGTAAAATCATGGAATTAATAATTACAGTATAGGCACCAGAAAATAGAATGAGGGTTGAGAATGGAAAGCTGATGGCTAATCTATGCCGAATTGGTTAAAAGGTTGTTTGTAAATCTTTGGAAATAAATGGAAATGGTGAGAGCACATCATGGTGTTTGTGACTAGCAGAGCTATTTTATGGGTATGACAGTGGTTGAATGGTAAAGCCTAAGGAAAACTAAAAAATGTAACATGGGACTGTATAACATAGTAAAATCTCACGTAAAATATGAATCTGGGTGACATTGCATATATAAGACTGTTTTTACAAAATATAAATACAAATATACTAGAGAGAAGGAAACAGAATAGCAGCTATGTACTGCAAGGGAAGCATAGAAAGATTGAGATGTGATGAATTTTGTTTGTTTGTTTTTTAGTATTATTTTTATTATTACTGGAATAATGAAAATGCTCTAAAATGATTGGACTGATGAATGCACAACTATGTGATTATATTGAATACCATTGATTGTATACTTTGGATGGATTTATGCTTTATTTATATTGATTTAAAAAAATCTCCCCCCCCAATATAGCACAAGGTGCATCTTAGACAGACAGTAATGATAACTGCTTCTCATTGACCATCTGCTTTGGGTCAGGCATTTTACATACATTGATATCATGCATAATCTCACACTAACGCTGTGAAGTTGTACTATTCTTACCCCCATTTTAAAGAATAAGAAACTGAGGCACAAAGAAGTTATGGGATCTGCTCAGCTTACAATAAGCAGAGGTCATATTCAAACTGAGTTTTATATGGGTCCAAAGCCCCTGCCTCTACAATGGGCTGAGCTGCTCTCCCCCAGCAAGGGAAGTCCAGCTGTCCTCCACAGTTGCCTAATGCCCTACGCCCCATGCTCTACTGTGGGAGAGTATAGCACAGGTGCCAGTGGGAGCCAGAAATGGGATCCTGACCTCTCTCCAGTCCCACTGGATTGCAAGCTCTTATGAAATGGAACAATGGCCTTTATCTTAGTTTCCAAGATTCTCCGTAAATATTGTACAATGGCTAAACAACAGGAATTTATTGCCTTAAGTTTCAGAGTCTAAAAGGCTTACTTCCTCCTGAGGTCAGTATCTTCTTGCTGGCCATCAATCCTTGGAGTCACTGGCTTTTCTATTACATTGCAATGTACTCTCCTTTCTCTTCCAGGTCCCACTGACTTTCGGCTTCTGCTGCTCCATATGGCTTTCTCTCTGTGGCCTTCTCTATAACGCCTCCAGTAATAGGATTAAGACCCATCCTGATTCAGTTGTGCCACACCTTAATTAAAAATAACATCTGCAAAAGGTCTTATTTACAATGGGTTCACACCACACAGGAATGGATTGAGATTAAGAATATGCCTTTCTGGGGCACAGAATTCAATCTACCACAACCCTGAAAGAGATGGAATTTAGGATGAAGAATGCGAGGATGGAGAAGGTTCTGTGTTGGGAGTTCCACATGGAGGAGGCCCTTAACAGACCTTTGGAGATCTTGTCAGACAGGTGGGTGGGATAGGGACAGTGAGGAGCTGTAGTGCAATAAGATGCAACCACACTCACCATTCCCCTCCCCATCTCTTTCACTCTTTCTTTGTTCCCAAAGATAATTTTGGGAAGACTACAAAGAAGTATTTAGTATTGCAAAATAAAATGTGTTACATACGAAGACAAGGGAGGCCCAGGGACAAAGCAAGCGAGAAGTACAGTGGAGACTGCAGCATACTTAGTACTCCAAAGACACTCCAGGAAGTCCTGCTTCCAGGAAGACCTGTTTTAACCTCCAGGGCTCCCTTGCAGCTCAAGGCCCATGTGTGATTGACCAGGCAAGGCCACATCCCCAACTTGTACTTGAATATTTGAGGTTCATCTCTCCAAAGATTGTTCTTATGTCCAAGAGTGAGCCCTGCACTCCACACACACTTGACTGGCCTGGTACCCTTTACTCCCAGTCAACTGAGTGTCCCCGTGTTCTCCTACGGCTAACTCTACTTGGTAGACTGGCCATCAGGCACACTGGGGAGGGCAGCATTCCAAAGCACAGTGCCCAGGGGGTAGGTGGTCTCTCGCATGCATGTGGGTATCAGTGTCTCTGGGGTCCCTCTGGACTAATCCTCAGTCTGCTTGCTGGGCAACCTTGGCTTTGCCCCCTGGTGCTGTCTTCTGGATTTCCTTTGGCTTCACATCCTGCATCCTGCCACCAGTCCAGCCTATCCCTATACCCAGCCCAGGATCTGGACCCAAGGCCATGCTGGAGCCCTGGAACCCCTCACTTGCTCAAGAAATGTCTTAGAACAGGTGTCCCAGTGGTATTTCTCACAAGAGCTGCCAGGAGCCAGGCAGGAGGTCAGCCCCTTACCCCCTTAGCCATGGTTTGGAGAACAATGGGACTTCTCAGGAGAGTAGGACAGTGGCTGAAAGTCCTCATACCAACCCCTTAGGGCACAGGCTCACGGCATCCAGAGAATATCAGGCCTGTCCCACTGATAGGTATGGAGAGCCTCCTGTCTGTTCTGCCCTGCCATGATGAGGATTGGTCCTGGGTCTGGGACGTGCTGATCCAGCAGAGACCATGATGCTTTAAGAGATCTGCCTCAGTGGGTCTGACAGGCAGGGCTGACAGGCTCAGACACCATGGCCACTGTCTGCAATCCATAAAGAGGGTGAAGGGTTTATCAAAGCTCATGTATGACCTTCTTTCCTAGTAGATGTAAAAGCAGCTCAGACTGCCTCATCTTCCTAGCTGTAGACATGAGCCTGCCTGGGACTTTGTCTGTGAATGGCTAGGAGAGTTTTGTGATAAATCCAGCAACATTTAAGAAGCTGAGAACGATCAGACCTGACTCTTTGGTCATTTCAGTGGCTGATTGGGATCTAGCATTGTTAACCTGCACCTTTTTAGATGTTTCTAGATGTTTAACCTTGACTTATTTCCCTGCTGAAGTTAAAGGCTGGCAAAGTCCCACACACAAAAGGCTCCTTTGGCCCTAACACAAAAGGCTCAGGTCTGGAAACTCCTCTGGGGCTAGCAGGCTTCAGACAGAATGTGGAAGTCTTGGGACTCTCTGTCTTACTCCAGCACCCAGGATATCCAGAAAAGGGAGCACCTGGACTTGGGCCCTGTAGCTCGGCTCACTGGGCTAGATGTAAGTGACCATGTTAGTCTGCGTGTCTGTGTGTACAAGGGTGGGTGTGTGCTGGTACAGGAGGCTGATGCTGAGGATGTTGGACCCTACAAACATCTCCAGGAAATATGGTGGTGGGCGGTTGGGAAGTCCTAACTGCTGAAGCCCTGCAGTCCGTAGTTGCTTTGGCACTCTCATACCTGTTGTTTCCCTTCAAGAATGGGGCACGTGGTGTCCCTGTTTCCAGCCCAGAGCATAGCACAGGGTCCTGCACCTGGTCCATGAGATAAACCAGGGCTCATTTCACCACCAGGTAGGCTGCTGTCATCACCAGGTGGGAGGTGATGATGCCAGGATTAGCAGGGCAGCTCTGTCCATGGAAACCATGGCATAGAAATGGAGGAAGGGAGAAAGGACTGGGTCCAGGGGAAGGAAAGGGAGGAGACAAAGATGCCCCATTCCCAGTTTTCTGACTTCACCTGAGAGTTGGGAGGAGAATGCAGCTCTAGATGTCCAGAGATTTTTTTTCCTGGGATAAAAGAAAGAGAAGGTGCAGTTGTCACGGAATGGACACAGCTATTAGCTTGCTGCTATGGCACTGCTGCTGCATGTAAGGAAATGCTGCCTCTCTTTATAAAACCTGGGTACAAAACAAAGCAGGTGCTTCTCTAGTGATGACTAGTGCTCTTGTCACAGAGCAAACCACATGTCTTCACTGGGTGCCAGTCACTTTAAAGCAAGGGCTCTCTCAGGCATGCTTGGGTACAGGTCCCAGATTGCCAGAGCATCAGGAAGGGTGGAGGTTGACGTGGAGCAGAGCCCAGACATGGTAGTTTCTACCCCAGTGTGGCTTGTTGCTCTGACTATGACAAATGTGCCCTGGATGTCAATGAACAAACTTTCCAAAGATCTTGTGTCTAGTTGTGATGACTCTGGATGCTGCACCTCTGGTCTTGGACACCCAGTACTTACAGATCTCACTTTTGGAAGTAGAAATGGATGGTCTAGACAGGATATCTAGGAGGCAATGACATATTCACTAAGGTGTTACCAGCACGTTTTGAAGGTAAGACGTTCTGTGGAGGAAGCAATCCCAACATGGACTCTTAATAATAAACATTAAGGCTTCCAACAGTTTTGTGAGCTGGAGTCTATTACCATATTCACAAAGTTGAATGAGTTCATTGGGTGGTTCATGTTTTATACTTAACATATTAAAGAAATGAATTATTCATGTTACCATGGCCATCTTCAATCGGTTTTCATCTTTGCCATGATTCATGCTTTGTTTCTGTGCCACCCTTTGTGTAACAGTATTGGTACAATTTTCTGGGTGGCTATTGTACCTGCACCTGTGTGCAGAGCTCTTTCTGCCATTCAGACAGGCCTTTCCATAATCATGGCTGGCCCAAGCCCATTGTCAGGTCCTTGGAAGCATTGCTCAGTGTGCTATAATCATCTCCTCCAGGCTTGATTATACTTCTCACCTCTCAGATCGTCTGGGCTTAGCATCTGTTTGATGACAGGACTTCTGATTTGGTTTGTTGTGCTAACAAAAGTATTAAAATAAATAACCCTCCTTTTACATTTTAATTCAGCTCACTTATAGTCAATGCCTTCCATGTGAGAAACATCTCCATTTTTCCCTGATAAGATTTTACAGGACTTTTACTTATTAAAATGACGGCAGAGAGGGGAGGGGCAAGACAGCAGCAGAGTAAGGAGCTCCAAGAGTCAGCTCGTCCCACAAGGCAGTTAGTAATCACCCAGAGCTATCTAAAGCGCCCGTTCGGGGGGCCGGGAGACCAGAAGAGCATCCTGCAACATCCTTGAAAGAAGTGAAGATGGACACTGCAAATCCTGTCGTGAGTAGAGCGCTCCCCACTGCGGAGGCCGGTGCCCATCCTCCACGGGCGGTGTAAGTCACCAAGGGAGCTATTCCGTGGCTGGAGGTGGAAGCTCCATTTCCCAAAAACGAGGGAGGAAGAGACGTTTGGGCACTGACTTCAGCTACTGATTAGTAAATTCGGCGGGCTAAAGTCTAATCCTAAGAACAGCTAAAGTTTGAACCTGTCCAAGTTGGAAAGAGGTTGGTAGCCTCCATTTTAACTCCATCCCCGGCATGAGGGCAAGCCGGGCTGACTGAAAACCCCAGTGATGGTAGGGACTGACTTCATTCCACCCAGATGAGAATGTAGCCCTAGCCTAGGCTCCAGCCCCACCTCTGGCAGGGAGGAAGCTGTGGGGATCCGCACCAGCCTCTCTGGGCAAATACAGGAGCTTTTGGCCAGCAGACTGGATAGTTAGACACCTGGGGCTCCATCCCTGCCCCCCAATAGGATAAGAGGGGATCTGTTTTTCCTCAGCCTCTCTGGGCAACTGCAAGCGCTTCTGGCCACAAGGACTGGTTTGTTGAGTGCCTTTGATTCCATCCCCAAGCCCCCATAGGATAGGAGGGGGCTGGTGTTTCCTCAGCCTCTCCCAGCAACTGTAGTGCTTTCAGCCTGCATGAACTGGACTCTTGGGTGGCTGTGGCTCCACCCACACCCCCCAATAGGATAAGAGGGGAGCTTTGTGTTTCCTCAGCTTGTCTGGGCAACTACAGGTGCTTTCAAACCCACACAGACTGGTATGTTGGCTGCATGTGGGTCCATCCCCACCCCTTAAAGGGCCAAAGTGACAGTACTCCCTCAGCTTCTCAGGTCAACTGCAGGCACTTTCAGCCAACAAGGATTGGATTACTGCACACCATGGAGGGTCCACCCCCACCCTTGGTAGGGGAGGATGGGAGCTGGTGCTACATCAGTCTACCTGGTCATCTACAGCCACTTTTTTTGTTAATAATAATTTTTTTTTTTATTTTTTAAAAAGATATTTAGATTACATAAATGTTACACACAAAATATAGGGATTCCTATATGCCCCACTCCCCACACCTCCCACACCCTCCCACATAAACAGTAGTGTGGCACCATTCATTGCAATTGATAAATGCATCCTGGGGCATTGCCACTCTGCATGAAACATAGTTCACACTGTAGTCTACACTCTCTCCCGCACAGTTCTAAATGTTATGGGATGATATACACTGGCCTATATCTGTTGTTGCAATTTCATTCAGGATAATTCCCAAGTCCCAAAAAAGCCCCCGTGTTACAACTGTTTTTCCCTCTCCCTGCCCCAGTCAGTTTTGACCCACATGGCTGAGTCTGCTGTCCACACCTGCAGCTCCATTCTTGCCTGAGACAGGATAGAAAGGGATGTGAAGCTTCATCAGTCTTTCCAGGCAACTACAGACAGTCTTGGCCTGGACAGCTTGGAATCTTATACACAGCTACAGATCTGTCCTTACCCCTGGCAGAGGAGAAAGGTAGGAGAAGTTTCAATGGTTCCTGGGGCAATGCAGAGAGCTTCAGTCTCCACAGCTTACAGTACCAACTATATCCTTGGCTCCTTCTATGCAACCAGCAAGGGAGAAACGGCAAGAAAGCCCTAAAGAGAGAAACTGCTTCCAGAATAAATACATCTAGTAAGCCAGATGCCAAAACACCAAAGACCAAAGAAAGAAACAGGAAGATATGGCCCAGTTGAAGGAACAAGATAAGCCTCCAGATGACATAAAGGAGTTGAGACAACTAATCATAGATGTTCACACAAATTCCATTAATAAATTCAATGAGATGGCTAAAGAGAATAAGGATATTAAAAAGACACTGGGTGAGCACAAAGAAGAATTTGAAAGGATACATAGAAAAATAGCAGATCTTATGGGAATGAAAGGCACAATAAATGAAATTAAAAATATACTGGAGGGGACGGATGTGGCTCAAATGGTTGGGCATCCGTCTCCCACATGGAGGGACCTGGGTTCGATCCCTGGGACCTCCCGGTAAAAACAAACAAACAAACAAACAGTACCTGCAGCGCCGCTTCAACCTGCCTTACCAGGACGCACGCAAGTGCCTGGGCCGCTTCGGCCTGGAGAGCCACGCCCACACCATCCAGATCTGCAAACTCTCGGGTGGGCAGAAGGCCCGGGTCGTGTTCGCCGAGCTGGCCTGTCGGGAGCCCGATGTCCTCATCCTGGACGAGCCCACCAACAACTTGGACATCGAGTCTATCGACGCTCTGGGGGAGGCGATCAACGAGTACAAGGGCGCCGTGATTGTCGTCAGCCACGATGCGCGGCTCATCACGGAAACCAGCTGCCAGCTGTGGGTGGTGGAGGAGCAGGGCGTGAGCCAGATCGACGGCGACTTCGAGGACTACAAGCGGGAAGTGCTGGAGGCCCTGGGCGAGGTGGTGGTTCACCCGCCCCGCGAGTGAGCGCCGCTTCCTGCGAGGCCCCTTGCCTCCCGGCCCCCTCAGCAGCTGCCCGTGCACAGCCGGCCTGGTGACCGCCCCGCCGTGCGACCGGGTGGGCTCGCGTCACCTCCGTTCCTCCGCAAGGCTTGTACTGTGCACCTCGGACGCGGAGCTGCCCTTGCCCTTGCCCCCTCTGTGCTGAAGGCGACCTCCGTCCTGTGGGGTGCACAGCCGAGTCCCGTGTCTCCCTTCGCCACCCAGAGGTCTCCGTCTGGCTACCTGGAGGCGTCTGCGTGGTGCTCTAGAAACAGCTGTGGCCCCTCAGAGCCCAAGGCCGGGGTCACCACGCCAGGGTTGGTGGCGGGAAGGGCAGGCTGCTGAGCTCGAGCTTCCTTTTACAAGGAAAAGGAGTAAAGGAGGCCTATGGGAGCTAGAAAAACAAAAAACAAAAAACAAACAAACAAACAAAAAAACACTGGAGGCATATAACAGCAGATTTGAGGAGGCAGAAGAAAGTCTCAATGAGCACCCAAAAGCAAACATACAAAAGAACAGATAAAGAAAAGAATGGAAAAAGTTGAACTGGGTCTCAGGGAACTAAATGACAAGAGATATGCAAACATATGTGTCATGGGTGTCCCAGAAGGAGAAGAGAAAGGAAAAGGTGAAGAAGGAATATTTGAAGAAATAATTATAGAAAATTTCCCAACCCTATTGAAAGACATAGATATCTATGTTCAAGAAACACAACATATTCCCATCCAAATAAATCTAAATAGACCTACTCTGATACACATACTAATCAGAATGTCAAATACCAAAGACAAAGAAAGAATTCTGAGAGCAGCAAGATCAAAGTGATGCATAACATACAAGGGATACCCAAAATATTAAGTGCTGATTACTCATCAGAAGCAATGGAGGCAAGACGGCAGTGGTATGATACATTTAAGATACTACAAGAGAAAAACTGCCAGCCAAGAATATTATATCTGTCAAGATTGTCTTTCAAAAATGAGGGAGAGTTTAGAATATTCACAGATAAACAGAAACTGAGAGAGTTTGTAAACAACAGACTGGCTTTGCAGGAAATATTAAAAGGAGTGCTACAGCCTCAAAAGAAAAGACAGGAAAAAGAGACTTGGAAAAGCATCTAGAAATAAGATTATATCAGTAAAAGTAACTAAACGTGTAAAAAAAGAATGGTGAAGATAAAATGTGACACATAAAATCCAAAGGTCAAATGGGTGAAGTAAGAACTGCCTTTACAGTAATAATATTGAATGTTAATGGATTAAACTCCCCAATCAAAATACACAGACTGGCACAATGCATAGGAAAATATGAGCCATCTATATGCTGTCTACAAGAGACATACCTTAGATCCAAGGATATCATTAGACTGAAAGTAAAAGGCTGGAACCCACTTGGTCATGGTGTGTAATTCATTTGATGTGTTGTTGGATACCATTAGCAAGTATTTTGTTGAGGATTTTAGCATCTAGGTTCATTAGAGAAACCAGCCTATAGTTTTCCTTTCTTGTGGGTTCTTTGTTTGGCTTTATTATTAGGGTGATGTTGGCATCATAGAATGAGTTAGACAATGTTCTCTCCACTTCTATTTTTTGGAAGAGTTTAAGCAGGATTGATGTTAGTTCTTTCCAGAATTTTGTTAGAATTCACGTGTGATGCCATCGGGTCCTGGGCTCTTCTTAGTTGGGAGGGGTTTGATGATTAATTCAATCTTGTTACTTGTGATTGGTCTGTTGAGTTCATCAATTTCTTCTTTCATCAATGTAGGCTGCTTGTATGTTTCTAGGAATTTGTTCATTTCCTCTAAGTTACCCATCTTGTTGGCATACAATTTTCCAAAGTATCCTCTTATAATACTCTTTATTTCTGTGGGGTCAGTGGTGATATCTCCTTCCTCATCTCTTATTTTATATATTTGCCTCTTCTCTCTTTTTTTCTTTGTTAGACTAGCTTAGGGTTTGTCAATTTTATTAATCTTCTCAAAGAACTAGCTTTTGGGCTTTTGTGTGTGTGTGTGTGTGCTTTCTAATTTTCTGTTTCATTTAGTTCTGCTTTAATCTTTGTTATTTCCTTCTCTCTACTTCCTTTGGGGTTAGTTTGTTGTTCTTTTTCTAATTCCTCCAGGTGTGCTGTTAGGTGTTTGATTTTAGCTCTTTTTTAATATAGGTATTTATGGATATGAATTTCCCTCTCAGTACTGCTTTTGCTGCATTCCATAGGTTTTGATATTTTGTGTTGTCATTTTCATTCATTTCAAGGTAGTTACTGATCTTTTGCAATTTCCTCCTTGACCCACTGATTGTCTAAGAGTGTGTTGTTTAACTTCCATATCTTTGTACCAATCTGGTTCTCTGCCCCTTACTGGTTTCCAGCTTCATTCCATTATGGTCAGAGAAATTAGTTTGCATAATTTCAATATTTCTGAATTCATTGACAGTTGTTCTGTGGCATAGCATGTGGTCTATCCTGGAGAATGATCCATGTACGCTCAAGAAGAATGCATATCCATCACTGTATTTTGGTATAATGTTCTGTGTATGTCTATTAGGTCCAGATCCTCTAATGTATTATTCAAGGTCTTAATTTCTTTATTGATTCTGTCTAGATGTTCTGTATAATGGTGATAATGGTGTATTAAAGTCCCCCACTATAATTGTAGAGGCATCTATTTCTCCACTTAGCTTTCTTAATGTTTGCTTCATATATTTTGAGGCGCCTTGGTTAGGAGCATACATGTTTATGATTGTTCTTTCTTCTTGATAGATTACCCCTTTTATTAATATATAGTGTCCTTCTTTGTCTCTTACAATAGTTTTGCATTTAAAGTCTATTTTGTCTGATATTAGTATAGCTACTCCCGCCCTATTTTGGTTATTGTTTGCATGTAAAATTGTATTCCAACCATTCACTTTGGCCTCCTGGCACTCCTGGGTCTAAGGTGAGTTTCTTGTAGACAGCATATAGATGAGTCATATTTCCTTATCCATTCTGCCAATCTGTGTCTCTTGATTGTAGAGTTTAAGCCATTAACATTTAATGTTATTACTGTCAAGGAATTACTTACATTAGCCATATTTTCTTTAGGTTTACATATACCACATATTGTTTTTATTTCTTTTTTTATCTTTTTAGTTATTCTTACACTCTCTTCCAATGCACTCTCTCTCCTGTTTTTTCCTTTCAACTTGCAGAATTCCCTTAATATTTCTTGAAGGACTGTTTTTTTTTTTTTTATTGATAAACTATCTTAATTTCTCTTTATATGTGAATATTTTGAACTTTCCATCATTTTTGAATGCCATCTTTGCTGGATACAGAATTTTTGGCTGACAGTTTTTTTTTTTCTTTTAGCACCTTAACTATGTCATACCACTGCCTTCTTGCCTCCTTGGTTTCAGATGAGAAATCAACACTTCATCTTATCGAGCTTCCCCTTTACATGATGGATCTCTTTTCTCTTGCTGCTTTCAGTATTCTCTCTTTGTCTTGAGCATTGGACAATTTGAGAAGTATATGTCTTGGGGTAGGCTTGTTAGGATTTATACCGTTTGTGATGCACTGTGCTTCCTGGATATGTACATCTATGTCCCTCAATAGAGTTGAGAAATTTTCAGCCATTATTTCCTCCTTCTGCCCCCTTTCCCTTTTCTTCCCCCTCTGGGATGCCTATAATGCATATGTTTGTGCGTTTCATGTTGCCATTCAAGTCCCTAAGCCCCTGCTGGACTTTTTCTATCTTTTTATCTAATAGTTCTACTATCTGTCTTCCACATCGCTGATTCTTTCCTCTGCCTGTTCAAATTTGCTGTTATGTACTTCTAGCATATTTTTTATTCCTTGCATTGTGCCATGCATCATCATCATAACTCTTATGTTTTTATGTATGTTTACAATTTCTTCTGTATGTTCTCCCAGTGTCTTCTTAATATCCTGAATCTTTTCCTTCACTTCATTAAGTAGATTCATGATATTTGTTTGGACAGCTCTGATTAAATGTTCTATGTTCTGCATCTCCTCCTGTTTTCCAGTTAGTTTGTTAGACTGGGCCATGTCTTCCTATTTCTTGGTATGGCTTGTAATTTTTTGTTAGTATCTAGGCATCTGTTTATTTTGATGGGTTTATTCAGTTGGTTAGCTTCTTTTTTCTACTCTAGGATTTTATTTTGTTGTTGTTTTGTTTGTGTGGTAAGGTTTCACTTTGACACTTCATCCCTCTTATTCTATTTCCTTGCTGTTGAGTTCCCTTGAAAAAATTAGGGCCAGAGGAAAGGAAAGAGATAAGAAGAGAAAAAGAATAATAGCAATAATAATTTAAAAGGTAGATGAGGAGTCATACAAGACGTAGGTAAATAAATAATTAACACGAGTAAAAAATCATAAGAAGTACAGAGGAATATGAAGAAAAAAGTGGAATAGAAAAAATGAAACAAGAAACAAAATAGAGAAAAATATGTAGAATGAATTAAAAGGCCAGAATGATGAGAAGAGAGGAAAAGAAAAAAGAAAGAAAACAGAGAAAAAAGAGTGAGAGAGAGAAATGAAAACAAAAAAATGAAGATCAAACAAAAAGAAGTGGAATGAATGAAAAACAACAGAAAACAGAAAATAGAAAAATGAAGGAAAGAAAAGAAATAACATAGGTAGAAAAAATTGGTAAAAGAAAAAAAAAAGGGGTGAATCAAAGAAAGGGGAAACACAACAAACAAGAAACAAAACAGCAGCAACTTAGGCCCCTGAGGAGATCCTCAGGCTGCCAGTGTTCATCAATCAATCACCCTGCAGCCTGCCCTCTGCAGGTGATATACTGGGTTTAATGAGTAAAACAAGCAAAAAAAAAAAGGAACATTAAAACAAACAAACAAAAAAAAAAACAGATCTAAGAAAGCCCAAAACAAAAAGAATGTCTATATGTTCCCTGTCATAAGGTATCAGCTGGATGCCTGATAACCAGGTGGATCACTCCTCTAAGGAGAGCTGGGTCTTCATATATGCAAGGCAGGAATTCCTCCACTGAGCTAAATTGTCTCCTTAGGTTAATTTGTCTTCAGAGAGCTATCTGACCCCTTTTCCCAGGAGTTTTAAACTTCTACAGCTTGCTAGAGTCCTGCTGATTGGACACCTGTCACCACCCCCTCTCTAATCTAGTTGCTTTCTCTCCCCAGGTGGCTGGGTGTGACAGCCTACCTGTCCCCCCTCCCCTCTCCCCATCAGGTCGGGGTCCCTTCCGAGATTCAAAGGGGGCTCAGCTGGTCAAACTCACTGCAAAGAAACCACTCTCCACCCTCTGCCAGACCCCTCTTCCTCCCAGGGAATGCCTCCTCCCAGTCTGTTGGCAGCAGTGAGCCAGGAGCACTGAGGCTACTTGCCCTGAGGGTAGGGTATATGTGCTGTTTCCAGCCACAGGGGCGAGCAATTCACAGTTTTCCTTTGGCTTCTTTATCTTTCCAGTACCCTCCTAGATGACTCAGAGCACCATCCCATTCTATATATATCCAAAGCAGCTCCTCTAGATAGGTCCCTGCCTTCTCTCTGCTTTTTTTGTGAGAGGGTCAGACTCTGCCTACCTACTTCAGTGCCATTTTCCTGGAAGTCCCTTTTATTTCTTTATCTAGCCTAACTGCTCTAGGTACAACTTCTTGCATAATATTGAATAACTGTGGTGACAGTGGGCATCCTTGTTTATTTCCTGATATCAGCAGGAAAGCTTTCAGTCTTTCACCATTGAGTACAATGCTAACTGTAGGTTTTTCATATATGCACAGTACCATATTGAGAAAGCATCCTTCTATTCCTATCTTTTGGAGTGTTTTATCAAGAAAGGGTGCTGTATTTTGTCAAATGCCTGTTCTGCCTCAATCGAGAGGATCATGTGATTTTTCTTCCTCACTTTATCAATGTGGTGGTTTATTACACTAATTGATTCTCTTGTGTTGAACCACCCTTGCATACCTGTAATAAAATGCACTTGATTGTGGTGTATAATTCTTTTAATGTACTTTTGGATTTGGTTTGCAAGTATTTTTTTTGAGGATTTTTGCATCTATATTCATTAGAGATATTGGTCTATAATGTTCTTTTTTTTGCGGTATCTTTACTGGTTTCATAGAACGAGTTTGGAAGCATTCTTTCCTGTTCAATTTTTGGAAGAGCTTGAGCAAGATTGGTATTAGATCATCTTTGAATGAATGGTAGAATTCACCTGGGAAGCCATCTTGTCCTGGGCTTTTCATTTTTGGGAGGTTTTTGAAGACTGTTTCAATATCTTCACTTGTGATGGGTTTGTTGAGGTGTTCTATTTCTTCTATGGTCAGTGTAGGTGGTTCATTGTTTCTAGGAATTTATCTATCTCGTCTACATTGTCTAGTTTTTCTTTCTTTTTTTGGTGTACAGTTTTTCATAGTATTCTCTTATGATCTCACATTTCCATGGGATCAGTGGTAATGTCCCCACTCTCATTTCTGATTTTATTTCTTTTGCATCTTTTCTCTTTTTCTTTGTCAGTCTAGGTAAGGGTTTGTCAATTTTGTTGACCTTCTCAAAGAACCAACTTTTGATTTTGTTGATTCTCTCTATTGTTTTTACTTTGTTGTTGTTGTTCTCAATTTCATTTATTTCTGCTCTGATCTTTACTATTTCTTTCCTTCAGCTGGGTTTGGGATAATTTTTCTGTTCTTTTTCTATTTCCTCCAGGTGTGCAGTTAGATCTTCAATTTTAGCTCTTTCTTCTTTTTTAATGTAAGCATTTACTGCATAAATTTCCCTCTCAACACTGCCTTTGTGGTGTCCCATAGGGTTTGATATGTTGTGTTCTCATTTTCACTCATCTCAAGATATTTGCTGAATTCTCATGCAATTTCTTCTTTGACTCACTGATTATTAAAGAATGTGTTTTTAATCTCCATATATTTATGAATTTTCCCTTTTTCCATCCATTATTGATTTCCAGCTTCATTCTGTTATGATCAGAGAAAGTGTTTTGTATAATTTAAATTGTTTTAAATTTATTGAGACTTGTCTTGTGATGCAATCTGTTGTCTATCTTGGAGAATGATCCATAAGCACTTGAAAAGAATGTATACTCTGCTGTTTTGTGGTGCAAAGCTCTATAGATGTCTCTTAGGGCTACCTTATTTATCCTATTATTCACACTCTCTGTTTTGTTATTTATCCTCTGTCCAGGTATTCTATCCAATACTGAGAGTGGTGTATTGAAGTCTCCAGCTATTATTGTAGAGATATCTATTTCTCCATTCAGCTTTGCTTGTGTGAACCTCATGTATCTAGTGGCACTGAGGTTACTTGCATAAATACTTAGTATAGTTATTTCTTCTTGCTAAATTTCCCCTTTTATTAATATAAATGACCTTCTTCTTCCCTTATAACAGTTTGCACTTAAAATCTATTCTGTCCTTGTTAGTATTGCTACTCCAGCTCTTTTTTGGTTACTATTTTCCTGGAATATCTTTTTCCAACCTTTCACTTTTAAACTGGTTGTGTCCTTAATACTGAGGTGAGTCTTTTGTAGATAGGATATAGATGACTCTTTTTTAATCTATTCCATCTGCCTATGTCTTTTTTTTTTAACTTTATTTTGTACATTTAATAATTGAAAACATAAACAATTAAAAACTAAAAAGTAAACACAGATGAATAAATATATACATTTCTCAATTAAATGTAATGGATACATGTAAATTTTTTTAAATCAAACAATATATTACACAATATATTTGATTCATAGTAACGCATTCATACAGTATTTATCCTTTTGTGTCTGGCTTGCTTCGCTCAACATAATGTCCTCCAGGTTCATCCATGTTGCCATATGCTTTATGACTTCATTTCTTCTTAGAGCTACATAATATTCCATCGTGTGAATAGACCACAGTTTGTTTATCCATTCATCTGTTGATGGACACCTGGGTTGTTTCCAACTTTTGGCAATGGTGAATAATGTGGCTATGAACATTGGTGTGCAGATGTCTGTTCGTGTCACTGCTCTCAGTTCTTCTGGGTATATACCCAGTAGTGGTATTGCAGGGCCACATGGAAAGTCTATATCCAACTTCTTTAGGAACTGCCAAACAGTCCTCCATAGTGGTTGTACCATGCTGCATTCCCACCAACAGTGAAGAAGTGTTCCTATCTCTCCACATCCTCTCCAACACTTGTAGTTCTCTGTCTTTTTAGATGTGGCCATTCTGATAGGTGTGAAATGATATCTCATTGTAGTTTTGATTTGCATTTCCCTAATCATGAGTGATGTTGAGCATTTCTTCATGTGTTTTTTTGCCATTTGTATTTCTTCTTCTGAGAAATGTCTATTCAAGTCTTTGGCCCATTTTTTAATTGGGTCATTTGTCTTTTTATTGTTGAGTTGTAACATCTCTTTATATATCCTGGATATTAAACCCTTATCAGATATGTGATTTCCAAATATTTTTTACCATTGAGTTGGCTGCCTTTTCACCCTTCTGACAAAGTCCTGTGAGGTGCAAAAGTGTTTAATTTTGAGGAGGTCCCATTTATCTACTTTTTCTTTTGTTGCATGTGCTTTGGGTGTGAGGTCCAAGAAACCACCACCTACTACAAGGTCTTGAAGATGTTTCCCTACATTTTCTTCTAGTAGTTTTATGGTCCTGGCTTTTATATTTAGATCTTTGATCCATTTTGAGTTGATTCTTGTATAGGGGGTGAGATAGGGGTCCTCCTTCATTCTTTTGGTTATAGATATCCAGTTCTCCCAACACCATTTGTTGAAGAGACTGTTTTTTCCCATCAGCGTGGGCTTGGTAGGTTTGTCAAAAACCAGTTGACTATATAGGTGAGGGTATATTTCTGGATTCTCAATTCTATTCCGCTGATCAATGTGTCTATCTTTATGTCAGTACCATGCTGTTTTGACCACTGTAGCTTTGTAATATGTTGCAAGGTCAGGCAGTGAAATTCCTCCCACATTGCTCTTCTTTTTTAGAATACTTTTGGCTATTCGGGTGCACTTACCCTTCCAGATGAATTTGGTAATTGCCTTCTCTAATTCTGTAAAGTAAGCTGTTGGGATTTTGATTGGTATTGCATTGAATCTATAAATCAGTTTGAGCAAGATTGACATCGTCACGATATTTATTCTTCCAATCCATGAACACGGAATGTCTTTCCATTTGTTTAGGTCTTTTTAAATTTCTTTTAGCATTGTTTTGTAGTTTTCTGCATATAGGCCCTGTACTTCCTTGGTTAAATTAACTCCTAGGTATTTGAGTCTTTTTGTTGCTATTGAAAATGGAATTTTCCTCCTGATATCCTCCTCATATTGTTCAGTACTAGTGTACAAAAACATTACTGATTTTTGCGTGTTGATCTTATAACCTGCCACTTTGCTGAACTCATTTATTAGTTCAAGTAGCTTTGTTGTGGATACTTCAGGATTTTCTAAATACAGGATCATGTCATCCGCAAACAGTGAGAGTTTTACTTCCTCTTTTCCTATTTGGATGCCTTTAATTTTTCTGTCTTGTCTAATTGCCCTAGCTAGAACTTCTAGTACAATGTTGAATAACAATGGTGACAGTGGGCATCCTTGTCTTGTTCCCGATCTTAGGGGGAAAGCTTTCAACCTTTCCCATTGAGTATGATGTTGGCTGTGGGTTTTTCATATATGCCTTTTATCATATTGAGGAATTTTCCTTTTATTCCTACCTTTTGAAGTATTTTTTTATCAAAAAAGGATGTTGGATTTTGTCGAATGCCTTTTCTGCATCTGTTGAGATGATCATGTGGTTTTTTTCCTTCAATTTGTTAATGTGGTGTATTACATTGATTCATTTTCTTATGTTGAACCAGCCTTGCATACCAGGAATAAATCCCACTTGGTCGTGATGTATAAGCCTTTTGATATGCTGTTGGATTCGATTTGCAAGTATTTTGTTGAGAATTTTTGCGTCTATGTTCATGAGAGAGATTGGTCTGTAATTTTCTTTTCTTGTAGTAGGTTTGTCTGGCTTTGGTATTACAGTGATGTTGGCTTCATAAAATGTGTTGGGTAATTTTCCCTCTTCTTCAATTTTTTTGAAAGAGTTTAAACAGGATTGGTGTTAATTCTTTTCTAAATGCTTGGTAGGATTCATCTGTGAAGCCATCTGGTCCTGGACTTTTCTTTGCTGGGAGATTTTTGATGACGGATCAATCTCCTTAATTGTGATTGGTTTGTTAAGTTCTTGTATTTCTTGTAGTGTCAGTGTAGGTTGATTGTGCATTTCTAGGAATTTTTCCATTTCATCCAGGTTGTCTAGTTTGTTGGCATATAGTTTCTCATAATATCCTCTTCTGATTCTTTTCATTTCTGTGAGGTCATTTGTAATTTCCCCCCTTTCATTTCTGATTGTATTTATTTGCTTCTTCTCTCTTTTTTTCTTTGTTAGTCTAGCGAGGGGCATGTCAATTTTATTGATCTTCTCAAAGAACCAGCTTTTGGTTTTGTTGATTTTCTCTGTTGCTTTTCTGTTCTCATTTTCATTTATTTCCGCTCTAATCTTTATTATTTCTTTCCTTCTTTTTGCTTTGGGATTGGTTTGCTGTTCTTTTTCTAGTTTCTCAAATTGTTCAGTTAAATCTTTGAGTTTAGCTCTTTCTTGTTTCTTAATATAGGTGTTTAGGGCTATAAATTTCCCTCTCAAGACTGCCTTTGCTGTATCCCATAAGTTTTGATATATTGTGTTCTCATTTTCATTCATCTCAATATATTTACTGATTTCACTTGCAATTTCTTCTTTGACCCACTGAATATTTAGGAGTGTGTTGTTCAGTCTCCACACATTTGCAAATTTCCTTTTTTCCTGTCTGTTATTGATTTCTAGTTTCATTCCATTATGATCTGAGAAGGTGCTTTGTATAATTTCAATCTTTTTATATTTATTGAGAGCTGTATTGTGACCTAACATGTGGTCTATCCTGGAGAAAGATCCATGGGCACTTGAGAAGAATGTATAACCTGCTGAGTTTGGATGCAGTGTTCTGTATATGTCTGTTAGGTCTAACTTGTTTATCATATTGTTCAAGTTCTCTGTTTCCTTGTTGATCTTCTGTCTAGTTGTTCTATCTAATGATGTGAGAGGGGTGTTGAAGTTTCCCACGATTATTGTAGAAATGTCTATTTCTCCCTTCAGTTTTGCCAGAGTTTGTCTCATATATTTTGGGGCACCCTGGTTAGGTGCATAGATATTTATGACTGTTATATCTTCCTGGAGGATCGTCCCTTTTATTAATATATAATGGCCTTACACATCTCTTATCAATTTTTTGCATTTGAAGTCTGTTTTGTCTGATATTAGTATAGCTACCCCTGCTCTTTTCTGTTTATTATTCACGTGGAGTATCTTTTTCCAACCTTTTACTTTCAGCCAGCTTGTATCCTTGTGTCTGAGGTGAGTTTCTTGTAAGCAGCATATGGATGACTCATGTTTTTTTATCCATTCTGTCAGCCTGTATCTTTTGATTGGGGAATTTAATCCATTCACATTCAATGATATTACTGAAAATGCACTATTTATTTCCTCCATTTTATTCTTTGGTTTTCATATGTCATCTTATTTTTGTCTTTCTTTTTACTCTTTTGGTTTTCCTTTCTGCTTTTCTTTCTTCTATACTCTCCTCCAAGCCTCTCTCTCCTGTCTTTTTCTTTCAGGTTCTAAGGCTTCCTTTAATATTTTCTGCAAAGGTGGATTCTTTTTTGCAAACTCTCTTAGGTTCTGTTTGTTTGTGAATACTTTATATTCACCTTCATATTTGAAGGACAGTTTTGCTGGATAAAGAATTCTTGGCTGGCAGTTTTTCTCTTTCAGTTTCCTAATTGTATCATACCACTGTCTTCTTGCCTCCATGGTTTCTGAAGAGAAATCTGCACAAAGTCTTACTGGACGTCCTTTGTACGTGATCGTTTGCTTCTCTCTTGCTGCTCTGAGAATTTTCTCTTTATCTTTTACATTTGACATTCTGAATAGTATGTGTCTTGGCGTAGGTCTATTTGGATTTATTCTTATTGGGGTACGGTGTGTTTCTTGGACATGTAAGTTCATTTTTTGGTGAGAGTTGGGAAATTTTCAGCTATTATTTCCTCAAATATTCTTTCTGCCCCTTTTCCTTTCTCTTCTCCTTCTGGAACTCCCGTGACACGTATGTTCTGGCGTTTTGTGTTGTCTTTCAACTCTCTGAGCCCCTGCTCAATTTTTTCCATTCTTTTCTCTCTCTGTTTTTTTCTCTCTTCAATTTTAGCTGCTCTGTCTTCAGTATCACTTATTCTTTCTTCTATCATTTCGAGTCTGCTGTTGTATGCTTCAAATGTATTTTTGACTTCACCTATTGTGCCTTTCATTCCCCTGAACTCCGTTACTTTTCTGTTCATGATTTCAAATTCTTCTTTGCATTTGCTTAATGACTTCTTGATGCCATTGATCTCTTTAAATATATTCTCTTTCATCTCATTAATTTGATTTTGGAAATGTGTGCTCATCTCACTGATTAGTTCTCTCAAATTCTGCATCTCTTCTGGGACTTTGCTGTATTCCTTTTCTTGGGCCATGTCTTCTATTTTCTTAGTATGGCCCGTAATTTTTTGTTGGTGCTTAGGCATCTGGTTAGGTTGTATTTTACTTAGATGCTCTATCTCTTTCTCTTTTATGGGGTTTTAGTGGCAGGAGGCTGTGAGTTACCACAGCTCTTTGATTTTTGGCTCAACCTTGATTGTTAGGATTGTTCTGCTGGTTGCTCAAAACTGGGCACTGGACCCAGTAATTGGTTGTAGAGTCATTTCCTAGGGCCTTGGACAGGGAAGCTATAGAGGCCAGGAAAAGCCTCTCTTACTTATTAAATTTCTTATGTGCACTTCCTTGGTCTGCCAGGAGATGGCGCTTGTTGGCAGCTCTCAATTCAATGCCTGGTCAGAGCGTATTTGTGGTGACACAGACCAGATCAATGTGATAGAGCTTCCTGTGTGGGGGCTAGGAGCCCTGTGATTCAAACTTTCTGAGACAGTTCTCCAGACTTCTCTCATATCGCCCGCCTTTTCCCAGCTAGGAAATATTTCCACTCCCTTCTGAATCCTCAACAATCAGTCCCTGTTAGTAGAGGAGGAGATTGGGAGGTTTGTATATCTTTAGTCCCTTGCAGGCTCCAAGGCAAACAATGTCGCAGCCCCACCCAGCCTGGAAGGGCTCTCGGGACAGGGCAGACCAAACCTGGGAGTCCAAAGCAGGGTCAGTCCCAGGCTCTCTCTCCCTTCTCCTGTGGAGTCCTCAACAATTATTCCAGGCTAGAAGAGAGGGAGGTTGCGAGGGTCGGATTTCTCCAGTCCTTTCTAGGCTCCCAGGGCAAACTGCCATGTGGAAGGGTCCGTGGGGCTCTGCAGCCCAAATTTCAGGTCAGAACCTGAGTCAGCCTAAGGCTGTGCCCTTCTCTCTCCCCTTTTCGGGAGTGGCAGATCCCTGAAGCCCCCTTTGTCTGCACTGGCCCAGAGGCCCGGGAATTCTGAAGAGTGTGGGGGAGGGTGCCAGCAGCAGCAGAAGCTGCTACTTGCAACTCACGGTTCTGTTGTCGCGATTTCCCTCTTCTGTCCCTCTCGCCTCTGGGTGGTGTGCAGCCTTCACCTGCTGTCCTAAACCCTAGAAGATCTTTTTCGGGGCTGTTTCAGCTTGTCCTCTAGCTATTTTTCTGGAGAAGAGATTCCCATGTCTTACTAGTCCGCCATCTTCCCGGAAGTCCCTGCCTATGTCTTTTGATTGAGGAGTTCAATCCATTAATGTTCAATGTTATTACTGTAAGGCATTATTTACTTCATCCATTTTATCCTTTGTCATAACTTACTCTTATCTTTTATCCATTGTCATTACTTACTATTATCTCTCCTTTTACTCTTTAAGTTGCCCTTCCTAATAATCTTCATTTGCACAGGCTTCTCCAATCACCCTTATCTCTTATTTTCATATTTAGCACTCCCTTTAGTATTTCTTGTAATTCTGGTCTTTTGTTAACACATTCTTTCAGTTTTTGTTTGTCTGTGAAGACTTTGAACTCACCCTCATTTTTTAAGGACAGTTTTGCCAGATACAGAATTCTTGGCTGGCAGTTTTCTCTTTAAGTACCTTGAATACATCATACCACTTTTTTTCTTGCCTCCTTGGTTTCTGATGTGAAGTTGGCACTAATTCTTATCGAAGTTCCCTTGTATGTGATACTTTGCTTTTCTCTTGCTGCTTTCAGAATCCTCTCTTTATCTCTAATATTTGTCATTCTGAATAGTAGGTGTCTTGGGATAAGTCTATTCAAATTTATTCTGTTTGGGGTGCGTTGTCCTTCTTGTATATTGATATTTATGTTTTTCATAAGGGTTGGGAAGTGTTCATTATTTCCTCAAACATTCTTTCTGCACCTTTTCCATTCTCTTCTCCTTCTGAGACATTGATAATGCATGTGTTAGTGCATTTTGTGTTGTCATTCAACTCCCTGAGACCCTGTTCCTTTTTTTCCATTCTCTTCTCTTTCTGTTCTCCTGTCTTTTCCAGTTCCAATGTTCTTTCTTTGAAATCACTTATTCTGTCTTCAAGCAATTCAAATCTGCTCTTATGTGCCTCTAATATATTTTTTATCTCATCTATTGTGTCTTTCAATCCATAAGGTCTGTTACATCTCTTTGCAGGCTTTCAAATTGTTCTTTATGCTCATCTCATTTCTTCTTAATATCTTTTTTCTCTTTAGTCATATTTTCTTTCAATTATTTGATTTGATTTAGGAATCTTGTATAATTATTGTTGATTGTCTTAAATTCTGTATCTCTTCAGGTTATTTGGTTTGTTCCTTTGGCTGAACCACCTCTTCCTTTTTCCTAGTATGGTGTATTAGTCAGCCAAAAGGGTGTTAATGTAAAATACCAAAAATGGGTTGGTCTTTATAAAGGGTATTTATTTGGGGTAGAAATCCACAAATACCAGGCCATAAAGCATTAAGTTTCTTCCCTCACCACAGTCTCTTGCCACGTGTTAGAGCAAGACAGCTGCTGGCGTTTGCCAGGGTTCAGGCTTCTGGGGTTCCTCTCTTCCTGGGGCTGCATTTCTCCCCAGGCTTAGCTCCTGTTTCTTCCACAAGGTCAGCTGTAGACGATCAGGTGAATGGCTTGCTTCTCTTCTCCTGGGGCCTTCTTCCCAACATCAAAACTGCTTCTCAAAAGACTGCTTCAACTGTGTTCTTTGCCTTGCCTTTTATATTCGATTCCCCACCCACCAAGGGGTGGGGCTCAACGCTCTAATCATAACCTAATCATGCCCAGATTAACAGATCAGTTTACAAGCATGATTTAATTATATTTTTGGAATTCATAATTACATCAAAATGGCCAACTGTTACATATGGCTTGTAATTTTTTTGCTGATGTCTAGGCATTTGAATATGTTGGTGAATTTACTCTGATGGCCAATTTCTCTCTCTTGTCTATTTTTATTTTTTTCACAGCTCTTCTTTGATAGTTGGTTCAACTCATTCTAAATCTTTCAAATTGCCTAGATTAAGTTATCAAAATCAGGCCAGAGACTCACTAATGTGGTGCAGATTTTCTCCCAGGAGTTAGGTTACAGAGAGAACCAGAAGCAATTTTTGTCCATGCAATTTTCCAGACTGGCCAGCAGATGGCGCTCATGGGTGCACCTTTTCATGGAGGTGTTTCAATCTGTCATTTTTTGTATTTTGATATGGCTAGAACCAAGATTCAAAGTGGGTTCTGCTGGCAGAATTCACTGAAGAAAAGCCCCCGGATTCCCCCTCCCTTTTCCCTTGTAACAGCTGACAGGGAGGAAGATGTCTTCCCCTCTCAGTCAGCTATAGTGAGCCATGGGTTTTACTCCAGCTTAATATCTTGGGGATGGGGGAGGGGAGCCCTTCCCCACCACCATGGGGATTTGGCAATTTATGTTTGTTTTTTCAGATTCTTCATCTCTGTCCTTCACCCTCCTTGGAGTTGTATAGCACTCTCCTGGTCTGCTGACCCTCAAAGCAGGTCCCTCAGATAATTTTTGGCTGTTTCTCTGATGTTTTTGTGAGAGAGTTGTGTCCTGCCTGCCTATTTGAGCACCATCTTCCCACAATTCCCTCTCCTACCATTTTTAAGAGGTCTTTTTGTTGATTCAGAGTTCACTAGTTTATTGTAAACTTTTGACTCTTTTCCAGAGTACTGAAAGTGTTATTTCTGATGGTTTATGTTTGTTTTTTGATGTTTCTGTGGGGAACCAGGAGTTTTGATCTACCTACTCTGCTATCATGTCGATGTCACACATGTGTTTAGAGACTTCTTGCACACATCTTTCAATGAGTGCATGCATGCATTCCCATTGTTGTATACCTCAGAAAATATATTCTTGAACTTAGGGTGTACATATTTTTGTCTTTAATAATACTCTTGAGTCTCTTTTAGTCTCTGGTGGAGCTATCCTCCACAGTCTCTACCCCATGCATTGCCATCCTTTTTCTTCCACTTATTTGTTATAGAACTGGTCAGTAGTCCTTTAAGTATATCTCACCACTACATATTTGTCTGTCTGTTGCTTCCTTTTGTCATTTATCTTTTTCCTCTCTCCCAGAATTTCTGGTAATTGGAAGTTAGCCTCAAGGGATAAGTTAAAACCAGGTCCAACTCTTTTTGTAGAAAAGTATTTCATAGGTGTTGCTGTGTACTTCTTAATATATCCTAGCAGGAGACCCATGATTTATGGCTATTCCTGTCTTGAATATATTAATGCTGAACAGTGAGTTCAGGTGGTGGTAGCCTCATCCCTCTGTTGGAAAGAGCCTCATCAACCTTTCAACAAATTATTTCAACCATTGGTTTTCATGGTCAGATTCAGTTATTTCACTGGGGGTTGCAAACAGCTGCTTTCTTTTTTTTCTAACATTACTTTCACTATCTTCATCTGGAATTCTTCCGTAAGGAAGAATTGTATTATCCTGAAATACAGAGGAAAGGCAAGATAAGAGCTTAATTTTTTCCCTTAGAGTACCAAGTCTCAAGTAAGGAATGTTTGCCCTAGTTATTTCCAATGGAGTGAGTGAGTCATTTTTTTAAAACTATTTTTTATTTTAGAACATTTTTTGATCTACAGAATTATTGAAAATATTGTAAGAGAATTCACATATACCCCATACTGAGTTTCCCATATTATTAACATCTTACACTAGTATGATACATTTGTCACAATTAATAAACATTGATATGTTATTATTTTATTATTACCTAATCTCTACTTTATTCATATTTCCTCCATCTTTTACTAATTTTCTTTTTCTCTTCCAGGAGATCATCCAGTACACATTACATCTAGCAGTCATGTCTCCTTAAACTTAACTTGGTTGTGGTAGTTTCTCATAATTTCCTTGTTTTTGGTGACTTTGAAAGTTTTGAGGAGTACTGGTCAGGTATATTTTAGAATGTCCCTCTGCTGGGATTTGTCTGATGTTCTTTTCATGGTTAGACTTGGATTATGAGTTTTTGGAGGATGACCTCAAAGGTTAAGTGTCATTCTCATCACCACATATCAAAGACACACCAGCAATATGACCTATCATGGTTAATGTTAAATGTGATCACCTGCCTTGAAGAGGAGTATTGAAGGAAGCCTAAAGTCAAAGGGGGAGACAAAAACAAGGACATTAGAGAGATTTGATGACTCTGACACCAATAATTACAGTAAACACTAAACAAATCCCAACTATGAGTCAGATTAACAAATACCCTCACTAGAAGCCTGATTAATTCAGTTCCTTATTACTTGATACAATATATCTGCCTTTCAACAACAAAAAAATTATAAAGCACACCAAAGTGCAAGAGAAAAAATTTGAAGATAAAGAAAGCGTCAGAAACAGCTTTAAGTATGACACAGGTGACGGAATTATCAGACAGGGAATTTTAAATAACTATGATTATTTGTTAAGGGCTCTAGCGTAAGAAGTAGGTAACATGCAAGAACAGATGGCTAATGTAGGCAGAGAGATGGAAACTTCTAAGAAACGATTAAAAGGAAATCCTAGAAATGAAAATCACTGCACCAGAAAGTAAGAGTACCTTTGATGGGCTCATCAGTAGATTTGACACAGTCAAGGGAAAAAAAAAACAAAACAGTAAACTTGAAGGCAAATCAATAGAAACTTCCCTGAAATTCAAAGAGGAAAAAAAGGATGAAAAAAATATATAGTATGAAAAATGCAAGAACTGTGGGGCAATTTCAGAAGATGTAACATATGAGTTACTGGAATATCAAAAGGAGAAGAAAGAAAAAGAACAAAAGAAATATTGGAAGTAATAATGGTTGAGAACCTTCCACAATTAATGAAAGACTCCACTTGTTTTGTTTGCTAAAGCCTGCTGGGAGCAATATACCAGAAATGTGTTGGCTTTTACAATGGGAATTGATTAGGTTAAAAGCTTACAGTTCTGAGGCTGAGAAAATTTCCAAATCAAGGCATTATCAGAGATGCTGCCTCACTGAAGGTTGGCTGCTGGTGATCCTGGACTCCTGCCATGTGGCCAGACACAATGGTGACTCTGCCAGTCTCTGCCTTCTCTTCCTGTCTCACTTTCTCCTTGCGTTCAGCTGTGGCAATCAGGCACATGGAAGGATTTGCTTGTGTCTCCCCTCTCCTCTAGGCCCCATTGCTTCTGCTTCCTGCTGCTCTGCCTGTGGTTTTTCTCTCTCCCATGTTCATCAACATCTGGAGGCTTCTCTCTGTCACTGCAGCTTTTTCTTTGTGTCTGCAGCTTTTTAGTCTTCCATTTATAAAGGACTCCAGTAAGAGGATTAAGACCCACTCTGGGTCCTGCAATCTAATCAAAGGCCCATAACTGAAATGATCTAATCAAAAGGTCCCTTATCTGAATCTAATTAAAAGGTCCCATCTACAATGGGCTTACAGGCACAGGAATGGGTTTGCTTTAAGAACAGGATTTTCTGGGGTCCACAAAAGACTCAAACCAACACATTCCACCCTCTGAGCCCACAAAATACATGTTATTTCCATATGCAAAATACATTCATTCCATCACAATATTTCAAAAACCGTATATCATTTCAGTAACAATGCTATGTACAAAATCTCATCAAAATCAGTTATAGGCATGTAGTCTGTCTTGGGGCAAAATTTGCTTCCAGCTGTGGACCTGTGAAACTTACCAAAGAAGTTATCTGTTTCCAATATACAAAGGAAAGAGAGTCATAGAATAAATGTTCCCATTAACATAGGGAGAAATTTAAACAAAAACAGGGGTCATGAGTTCCAAACAGTTCCCAAAACCTGCAGGGCATGCTCCTATAGAGTTCAAAGTCTGAGAGTCATCTATAGAATTAATTCTTCTTCTTCTTCTTGGGGCCTCATGGAGCAGCAGTCCCAACCCTTCCAAGGGCTTGCCAAGCAGCCATATTCTTGGTTCCACCCTCATTAAGCAACTGGGTGGTGGCCAAGCTCTAGGCCTCACCCTCTAAGAACACTGGGGTGATGGAGACACTCCCCAAACTTTACCTTATCATAGTGGGGTGGGGAAAAACTCTCCTCAATTCCTGAGGAATGTGCTCCACCTTCTCTGAAGCCTGGGGCAGCTGCATTCTTCCTGAACAATGGGGTAGAAGGCCAACCCTCTCCAAGCTTTGGGGTAAACTCACTCTTTCTGCACACATGGGTGGGGTTCCTCTCTTGGTCCAAGAAGATGTCTTAAGTGCAGGCCTCACCTTCCATGGTTCTGCTCTTGAAGTTGTTTTTCCTTCAATCTCTCCCTTTTCTCTCCCCTTTAGTCTAGGATGGCAGTGGTTCTGTTCATACAGATCTTACAAAAAATTTGTTGGTTTCGTATGCAGGAAACAGGGGTCCAAGCTGTCAGACAGTAAGAGTTTCCACAAATCTTTCCTGGATAAGCGCATTTCCAATCCTCACAGTAAAATGACTGGATGTTTCCAAGTTCAGTTAAGTCCTCACATGGGGCAGTATTCTATAGGGAGTCACTTTCCAGAAGCTCAGGATATCCTAAACTATCGATTTCTAGTTTTGCTGTGCCCAGGAGTTCAATTCTTAGCTTATTCCTTTCCTCTCCCATTTTACTATAAGCTGCAAGGAGAATCCAGACCATGCTTTCCACATTCAGTTTGGAAATATCCTCAGCTAAATAACCAATCTCATCATTTTCAAATTTTTCCTTCCATCTAACACCAGGAGTCAATTCTGCCAAGATCTCTGCCACTTTAGAGGAAGAATCACCTTCTTTCCAGTTTGCAACGACACATTCATCATTTCTGTCATCAGAAGTAACTTTAGCATCCATATTCTTACCAATAGTCTCTTCAAAGCAAGCTAGGCCTTTTCTATCAAGGATCTCACAATTCTTCCCACATATGCAATCAATAAGCCATTTTGAGGAGACTTCTGGGAAGATGGTGTTGGACTAGGTAGGCAGGGCTCAACTCTCTCACAAAAACAACAAAGGTAGGGAAAAAGTTGTCCAAGGGAGCTACTTTGGGATCTACAGACCAGGAGAGTGCTGTGCACCCTCCAGGAGGTTGAGGAACTGAGAGATAAAGAAGCCAAAATGAAAATTGTGAGTTATTAGCCCCCGCTTCTGGGAACACTCTCAAGGCAAATAGCCAGGATAAAACCCATGGTGCACTGCAGCCAACTGAGAGAGGAACAGACATCTTCCTCCCTGGGAAGAGGGAAGGTGTGGCAGTAGGTGAAGAGTAGTTTCTCTTCAGTGGGTTTTGCCAGCAGAACCCACTTTGAATCTCACCTCTGGCTAGACCAGAATCATGGGTAAGTGGAAGTTGAAAGAGACACCTCCATGGAAAGATTCCCAAATGAGCACCATCTTCTGCCCATTGGGAAAATGCAAGGAGAAAAAAACACATTTTGGAGTCTATTGTCCCAGACCCCTTGGATCGGATCTGTGCCCCATTAGTGAGTCTCTAGCTCTATTTTGATAACTTAAGCTGGGCAATTTTAAAGACAGGATAAGTTGAACCAAAAATCAAAGAAGAGCTGTGAAACAAAACCACTAGGCAAGAGAGAAAAATTGACTGTCAGAGTAAATTTACCATCATATTCGGATGCCTAGACATCAACAAAAAATTACAAGCCATACTAGGAAACAGGAAGAGATGGTCCAGCCAAAGGAACAAACCAAATATCCTGACAAGACACAGGATTTAAGACAACTAATCATGTATAATCACACAAATATTCTAAATCAATTCAAGGAGTTGAGGAAAATATGATTAAAGAGGTAAAGGATATTAAGAAGACACTGGGGAGCAGATGTAGCTCAAGTAGTTGAGCACCTGCTTCCCATACATGAGGTCCTGGGTTCAATTCCCATTATCTCCTAAAAGCAAAACAAACAAATGAAAAAAAACAACTCTCATTGGGGAGCGGATGTAGCTCAGTGGTTGAGGACCTGTTTCCCATGTACAAGGTCCTAGGTTCATTCCCCAGTGCCTCCTGAAAAAAAAGAAGACAATGACACTATAAAGAATAATTTGAAAGCCTGCAAAGAAAAGTATCAGAGCTTATGGGAATGAAAGACACAAGGGATGAGATTAAAAACACATTAGAGGGGTGGATGTGGCTCAAGTGGTTGGGTGTCCATCTCCCATATGGAGGGACCTGGGTTTGATCCCCAGGACCTCCCGATAAACAAACAAACAAACAAACAACAACAACAAAAAAAAAACATTAGATGACTTCTGGGAAGATGGCATCAAAGTAGGTAAGCAGGGCTCAACTTTCACAAAAATAATGGAGGAAGGCCAAAAAGCTATCCAAGGGAGCTGCTTTGGGGTTCTACAGACTAGGAGAGTGCTGCATATCATCCAGGAGGGAGAGGGACAGAGAGACAAAGAGGACAAATGAATTACACATCCCTGTGACTGGTAACAGCACATATCCCCTTCCTCAAGGCAAATAGCCTCATTAAAACCTCTGGCTCACTGCAGCCAACTGAGAGGGGAAAGAATGTCTTCCTCCCTGGGAGGAAGATGGGTCTCATGGAGGATGGAGAGCAGTTTCTCTTCGGGGAGTTTGGTCAGCTGACCCTGCTTTGAATCTTGGTTGTAGCCACCCCAGCAAGTGTAGGTTGAAAGAGACCCATCTATGGGGGAGCTGAAGGGCAAATAGGTGTGGGACCAACGCCTAGCAAACTCAGAGAGAAAGAAGTATAAGGGGAACGGGAGATAGGGTGGGTGAAACAGAGGGAAAAAAAGACCCCAGCCAGCACTGAAGCCACCCCAGAGAGAGGGAAGGGGGGACATGATCAGGAAGGCAGTCACACACACCTGCCCTGGGAAAGAGAGGAACTAAGTCAGCGAGGGGGTGGGCTGATAGGTGCCTAACAACCCAGGAGAGAAGGAAGCCAGGAGAGATAGCCAGCAAACTGTTAGAAGCTCAACTTGCCTGAGGGGAACGAGGGCAGGGAAAGGCAGATAACCTGTCAGAAGCCTACCTAACCTGTGGAGTGGGTGTCGCTCAGTGGTTGAATGCCTACCTCACATATGCTAGGTCCCTGATTCAATCACTGATACCTCCTAAGAGACAGGATCCAGAGAGTGATCCAGTAGGTTGTCAGGCATCCAGGCGGCACCTCATGAGAGGGATTTTTTTTAAGGTTTTTTGATCTGTTATTTTTTATATTTTTTATTATTTTTTATTTTTATTTTATTCTCTAAAACCAGGAACCTTACCTATGGAGGGCAGGCTGGAGGGTGATTGATTAGTGAGCACTGGAAGCCTGAGATGGTTCCTAGTGGCCTAAGAGGGAAGCCTATTTTTTCTGTGTTGTTTTTTGTGGGGGTTTTTGTTGTTGTTTTTTCTCTTTCTTTGTTTCCTTCTTTTCTCTTCCCTCTTCTTTCTCCTTCCTTTTTTATTTTTTGTCCTTTCTTTCATTTTTCTCTCTTCTGTTGCTTTTCTTTCATTCCACCTTCTCTTGTTTGGTCTTCATTGTGTTTTTTTTTCTTCCCTTCTCACCCATCCTGTCTTATATTTTATTCTATTTTTTCTTCTTCCAGTTTTTATTCCACCTTTCTTATTCTTATTCCTTTGTATTTTTTTTTATGATTTTTCACTCTTAATACTTTTTTTTTCCTGGCTCTTTATGGTTCCTTTTCTGTCTTTTTAAATTTTACTACTAGTATTCTTTTTCTCTTCTTCTATCTTTCCTTTTCTAGGGTCTTAATATTTTTTTCAGGGGAACACAGACAACAACAAGGATATAGAATATGTGGAACCAAGTATCAAAGAGTAATCTTAATACAAAACAAAACAAAATAAAACCCTACAGTAGAAATAGAAGCTAACCATCTGAATAAGCCTATCAAGACAAGCAGATGCCTAGACACCAACAAAAAATTACAAGACCTACTAAGTAACAGAAAGACATGGCCCAGTCTAATGAACAAACTAAAAAAACAGGAGGAGATGTAAAATGTGGAACTACTAATCAAGGATGCCCAAGCAAATACCATGAATCAACTTATTGAAGTGAAGAAAAAGATAAAGGATATTTAAAAGACACTGGGGGAACATACAGAAGAAATGAAGAAATCATAAACATACTTAAAAAGATAATAGATCTGATGGTGATGAATGGCACAATGCAAGAAATAAAAAATATGCTGGAAGCACATAACAGCAGATTTTAACAGGCAGAGAAAAGAATTAATGACACCAAATATAGTCCATCACAAATCAGACAGACAGTAGAACAGATAGATAAAAAGATAGAAAAAATTCAGCAGGGACTCAGGGAATTGAATGACAGCATGGAATGCATAAACATACATATTATAAGACTCCCAGAGGGGGAAGAGAAAGGGAAGAGGTCAGAAGGAGTGATGAAGAAAATAATGGCTAAAAATTTCCCAACTCTTTTAAGGAACATGGATGTACATGTCCAGAAAGTGCAGCACACTACTCTAAACAGTATAAATCCTAACAGGCCTACTCTGGGATATATATTTATCAAATTGTAAAATGCTCAAGACAAAGACAGAATACTGAAAGCAGCAAGAAAAAAAGAGATCCATCACATACAAGAGAACCTTAATAAGATTAAGCACTGATTTCTTATCTGAAACCATGGAAGCAAAAGGGCATTGGTATGACGCAGTTAAGGTGCTAAAAGAAAAAAATTGCCATCCAAGAATTCTGTATCCAGTAAAGCTGGTATTCAGAAATGAGGGAGACTTCAAAATATACACAGATAAACAGAAATTAAGAGAGTTTGCCAATAAAAAACCTGCCCTTCAAGAAATAATAAAGGGAGTTCTGCAAGTTGAAAGGAAAAAACAGGAGAGAGAAGATTGTAGGAGAGTGTAGAAAGGAAGAATATTAGGAAGAATAACTAAAAATATAAAAAGAGAAATAAAAACAAAATATGACATATACAAATCTAAAGAAAAAGCTGTTAATGTAAGTACTGCCTTGATGATAATGACATTGAATGTTAATGGAATAAACTCAACAATCAAAAGACACAGATTGGCAGAATGGATAAGGAAATATGACCCATCTATATGCTTTCTACAAGAAACTCACCTTAGACCCAGGGATGCAAGGAGATTGCAAGTGAATGGTTGGAAAATGATTTTACTTGCAAACAATAACCAAAATAGGGTGGGTGTAACTATACTAATATCGGACAAAATAGACTTTGAGAGAGGTGGCAAGATGGCATTGGTTTAAGTGGGCACTCACCATTTCTCTCACAAAAAAAATGGCTGAGTGGGGGCAAGATCCTGCCTCAGTGAGCTATTTTGGGAACCCACAGAACAGGAGGCTTCAGGGCATCTATCTGGAGGGAGCTGGACAAAGATAAATTGCTCAAGGTAAAACCACGAGTTTCTCACCCGTGTTTCTGACTGAAAATGGCTGACGGCTAAGCCCCACCCTCAAGGCAGAAAGCTGCTGTGAGCCCCGACTCCTGCCGGCCACCCAGAGGGAGGGACCATTCTCCAAGAGTGGGAAGGTTCTGGCAAAGGGTGGAGAAGGGTTTCCTTTCTGTGTGTTTGGTTGCCTGGACCCCCTTTGAGCTTTGAGGAGCATACCAGCTGGCTTGAGGTGACACCAGGAAGAGGGGAGAGGCAAATCTGCTGAACCAGCCTGATTTACTTAACTGCCCTGGGATAGAGAAATTTGGCTTGGGAGAGGGCAGAGTCCAGCAATTGACTAGTTCTGTGCTGAAAACTATCAAAATTTCCACTCTTCTAAGGGAGGCGGGCAGTAGGAAGCACTTAATAAGCTTCCAAGAGCCTATTTAGGGTCCCCTGGGAAGAGGGGTGGTCTGGAAGAGGGTTGAGAGTCATTTTTCTGTGGTGAGTTTGGTTGCCAGGGTCCCATTTGTATTTCAGAAGGGAACTTAACCTAACCAGGAGAGGTGAGGGGGGATCCACTCACACTATGTGTCCTGTCGCCCCGGGAGAGAAACCAATATGAATAGAAAGGGGGCAGACACAAACAGGCTCCTTATCAGCAGGACTCTACCCAAATGCAAAGAGTCAAACCTGCCTGAGGGAAAGTGACTGGATAGCTTTCTGAAGAGCTAACTGACCCAATGAGAAGGTTTAGCTCAGTGGAGGAGTTTCCACCTTGAATATATGAGGTCCCTAGTTCAATTCCTGGCTCTTCTTAGAGTAGTGATCCACCAGGATATCAAACATCCAGCTGATACCTTAGGACAGGGAAAACATACACATTATTTTTTTATTGGCTTCTCTTGGGTCTCTTATTTTTCCTATAAAAAAGTTACTTAAAAATTTTTTTAACTGAGTTTACTCACTAAAACCCACTTCAAAACCTGCAGAGGGCAGGCTGCAGGGTAATTGATTGATGAGCACCAGCAGCCTGAGAAGCTCCTCGGGGGCCTAAGAGGGAAGGCTGTTTTTCCTTAGTTTCTGTTTGACTGCTTGCTTGTGTGTTTGGGGTTTTTTTTTTTGTTTGTTTGTTTGTTTGTTTGTTTGTTTTTTAAATTTTCTCCCCTGCTCCTTTTTTAAAAATTAGGTGCTGCTGGCTTGTTTCTTGTTTGCTATATTTCCTCTTCCTTGATTTCCCCTTTTCTGAGTATACCGACTTTGTCTACCAATGCTATCTCTTTTCCTTCCTTCATCTTTCTATCTTCCACTTTCTGTTGTTGTTCTTACATTCCACCACTTTGTTTAGTCCTCAATCATTCAGGTTTTTATTTCTATCTCATCTATTATGTTTTCTTTCTTTTAATAACTTTATTCTTTTTGCCTTTTCTTTTCTCTTTCCCTCTCTCCTCATCATTCTGGCCTTTTAATTCATTCTATATATTTTTCTCTATTCGTTTTCCCATTTCATTGTTGGTAGTCCACTTTTTTATTCCTATTATTCTACACTGCTTACATGAGTTAAATATTCATTTTCCTAAGTCTTATATAGTTCCTCTTCTAACTTTTACAATTATTATTACTATCATCCCTTTTCTTTCCTTACCTCTTTTGCTTTCTCTGGCCCTAATCATTTTCTCTCATGGGAACATAGACAACAGCAAGGAAATAGAATAAGAGGAACAAAATGTCAAATGGAAAACTTAACACACACACAAAACAGCAGCTAAATAAAACACTAGCACAGAGAGAGAAGCTAATCAACTGAATAACCCATCGAGTTAAAAAGATGACCAAACAGCAACAAAAAATTACAAACCATACTAAGAAACAGGAAGACATGGCCCAGTCCAGTGAACAAACTGAAAACCAGGAAGAGATGAAGAACATCAAACAACTAATCAAACCTATCCAAACAAATATCATGGACCAACTTAATGAAGTGAAGGAAGAGATTAAGGATATTAAGAAGACACGAGGACATACTGAAGAAATTGTAAACATGCATAAAAAGATAACAGATATGATGGTGATGGATGGCACAATCCAAGAAATAAAAAATACACTGGAGTGAGGGAGTCTCTGCAGGAACGCACATCCCATGTCTGCTCCAGCATCCACAGTCTGGTGCGGCACCCGGCTTGGCTCTCCTGCTCAGCTTGTCCATTGATGCTAAGCTTGATACAATCATGTTAAATTGTAGTTTTGAATAAAAGAAAATATTTAATAAAATGTAATTATGTGTTCCAGAAATATTAAAGATTTTAAAAATTAAGCTTATCTTCTCATGGGAGATTTATAAATAAAGAATGTAACTAAATTATATATCAGGAAAAAAAATACACTGGAAGCACATAACAGCAGATTTGAACAGGCAGAGGAAAGAATTAGCAATGTGGAAGACAGTCCATCAGAAATCAAACAGATAGTACAAAAGAGAGATAAAAAGATAGAAAAAATCCAGCAGGGACTTAGGGATTTGAATGACAACACAAAACATACAAACATATGCATTATAGGCATCCCAGAGGGGGAAGAGAAGGGACAGGGGACAGAAGGAACTTTGAAGGAAATAATGGCTGAAAACTTCCCAACCCTATGGAGGGAGATGGATGTACATGTCCAGGAAGCACAGCACACCCCAGACAGTATAAATCCCAACAGGTACACTCCAAGACATATACTTGTCAAACTGTCTAACGCTCAAGACAAAGAGAAAATACTGAAAGCAGCAAGAGAAAAGAGAACTATTATATACTGGGGAAGCTCAATAAGATTAAGTGCTGATTTCTCATCTGAAACCATGGAGGCAAGAAGACAGTGGTATGACATAGTTAAGGTACTGAAAGAAAAAAATTTCCAGCCAAGCATTCTCTATACAGCAAAGCTGGCATTCAAAAATGATGGAGAGTTCAAATTATTCATAGATAAACAGAAATTAAGCGAGTACGCCAATAAGTAACCAGCCCTTCAAGAAATACTAAAGGGAGTTCTGCAGGTTGAAAGGAAAAAACAAGAGAGAGAGAGTTGAAGAAGAGTGTAAGAACAACTGAAAAGACAAAAAGAGAAATAAAAACAACATATGACATACATAACCCCAAAGAATATATGGCTAATTTAAGTAATTCCTTATTATTATTATTATTAATAACACTGATTATTAATGAATTAAACTCACCAGTCAAGAGACACAGATTGGCAGAATGGATAAAGAAATATGACCCATCTATATGCTGTGTACAAGAAATCCACCTTAGACCCAGGGATTCAAGGAAGCTGAAAGTGGATGTTGGGAAAACAATCTTACAAGCAAACAATAACCAGAAAAGGGCAGGAGTAGCTATACTAATATCAGACAAAACAGACTTTAAATGCAAAACTATTGTAAGAGACAAAGATGGACATTATATATTAGTAAAAGGGTTAATCTTTCAAGAAGAAAGAACAATCATAAACATTTATGCACCTAACTAGAGTGCCTCAAAATACATGAGGCAAACACTGGAAAAACTAAGTGGAGAAATAGATGCCTCTACAATTATAGTGGGGGACTTTAATACACCATTATCACCATTAGACAGAACATCTTGACAGAGAACCAATAAAGAAACAAAGACTTTGAATAATACATTAGAGGATCTGGACCTAATAGACATATACAGAACACTACACCCAAATACAGCAGGATATACATTCTTCTCAAGTGCACATGGATCATTCTCCAAAATAGATTGCATGCTAGGCTACAGAAAAATTCTCAATGAATTCAGAAAGATTGAACTTATACAAAGTAATTTCTCTGAGCACAATGGAATGAAGGTGGAAATCAGTAAGGGCAAGAGAACCAGATTAGGCACAAAGATATGGAAGTTAAACAAAACACTCTTAGACAAACACTGGGTCAAGGATGAAATCTCAAAAGAAATCAGTAACTACCTTGAAACGAATGAAAATGACAACACAACATATCAAAACCTATGGGATGCAGCAAAAGCTGTACTGAGAGGAAATTCATAGCCATGAGTGCAGATATCAAAAAAAAAAAAAAAAAAGAAAGAAAGAAAGAAAGAAAGAAAGAAAGAAAGAAAAAAAGAGCTAAAATCGAGGACCTAATAGCACACCTGGAGGAATTAGAAAAAGAACAACAAACTAACCCCAAAAGAAGTAGAAAGAAAGAAATAACAAAGATTAGAGCAGAACTAAATGAAATAGAAAACAAGAAAGCACTAGAAAAAATAAACAAAAGCAAAAACTGGTTCTTTCAGAAGATCAATAAAATCGACAAACTCTTAGCTAGACTAACAAAAAAGAAAGAGAGAAGATGCAAATACACAAAATAAGAAATGAGGATGGGGATATTACTTCTGACCCCACAGAAATAAAGAGTATCATAAGAGGATACTTTGAAAAATTATATGGCAACAAGAAGGATAATTTAGAGGAAATGGACAAATTCCTAGAAACACACAAGCAGCCTACATTGATGAAAGAAGAAATGGTGAACTCAACAGACCAATCACAAATAAAGAGATATAATCAGTCATCAAAAACTTCCCGACGAAGAAGAGCCCAGGACCAGATGGCTTCACATGTGAATTCTACCAAACATTCCAGAAAGAACTAACACCAATCCTGCTTAAACTCTTTCCAAAAATAGAAATTGAAGGAACATTGCCTAACTCATTCTATGATGCCACCATTACCCTAATACCAAAGCCAAACAAAGATGGCACAAGAAAGGAAAACTATAGATCAATCTCTCTAATCAACCTAGCTGCTAAAATCCTCAACAAAATACTTGCTAATGGTATTCAACCACAAATCAAATGAATTTTACACCATGACCAAGTGGTTTTTATCCTGGGTATGCAAGGATGGTTCAACATAAGAAAATCAATGTTTACCACATAAACAGATCAAAATTTTAAAAGTCACATGATCATCTCTATAGACACAGAAAAAGTATTCGACAAAAATATAGCACCCTTTCCTGATAAAAACACTGCAAAACGTAGGACTAATGCAAATATTCTCGTTGTCCTGATTTTGTGATAATCAGGGTGGGCTAAACATTTGCTATATTAGAAACCATGCATGTGTCCCCAGACCTAGTTTTTCTCCCTAGGTCTGGTTTTTAGAATGCTGGTGATAAACCAAGCCTGATTGATTATATGACCATCCTGTATGGGAAATGACTGTAACTCTAGGTATCTTTGGTCAACCTTAAGAGATATAGCAGGGGGGCAGATGTGGCTCAAATGGTTGGGCGTCCGTCTCCCATATGGAGGGACCTGGGTTCGATCCCTGGGACCTCCTGGTAAAAATTTAAAAAAAAGAAAAATATAGAAGGCTTCCAGGCCCCATATGTGGGTGTGTCATCAGGCTCCATGCATGGGTGCACTGCCAGGCCCCACTAGCGGATGAGCCCCACAGGCTACATGCGTGGGTGCGCTGTCAGACCCCATGAGTGGGTGCACCATCAGGCCCCATGAGCAGGTGTGGCCCACAGGCCCTGCGCGCGGGTGCACCACCAGGCCCTGCCGAGCCACGCAGCAAGATGATGACATAACGCGAGAGTGACACAGGGGAGAGCCAAGACAAGACGTGCCAAATAAACAGGAACTAAGGTGGCGCGGGCGGTGGGACACCTCTCTCCACATCGGAGGTTCCGAGGATCAAATCCCGGTGAAGACAGGAGGAGATGGATGAGAAGAGAGGGCAGGAAACAGACACAGAGAATTGCCCAGCAAATGGACACAAAAGCAATAAAAACGAGGGTGTGTGTGTGTGTGTGAAAAAATTGATAAAAGTAAGTAAATAAATAAATCTTTAAAAAAAGTATAGGGGAGTAAGATATGGACTATAGTTAGTAGTAATACTTTGACAATGCTCTTTCATAATTTGTTAACAAATGTTTTGCAACAATGCAAAGTATTTTTGGTGGGGTGATGTATGGGAGCCCTGTATGATGTTATGCATGATTGTTTTGTAAGTTCACAATGTTTACTAAACACTTATTGTTTATGTATGTTCATGTATGAATGATATACTTCAATAAAATGTTTTTAAAATGAAAAAAAAAAAAAGATAGGAATAGAAGGAAACTTTCTGAATATGATAAAGGGTATATATGAAAAACCCACAGCCAACATCATATACAATGGTGAAATCCTAAAAGCTTTCCCTCTAAGATTGGGAACAAGACATAGATGCCCATTATCACCTCTCCTTTTTAACATTGTGTTAGAAGTACTTGCTTGAGCACTGAGGCAAGAAAAAGATATAAAATAAATCCAAATTGGAAAAGAAGAAATGAAAATTCCACTATTTGTAGATGGCATGATCCTATACATAGAAAGCCCTGAGAAATCTACAACAAAGCTTCTAGAACTTATAAGTGAGTTCAGTAAAGTTGCAGGTTATAAGATCAATGTGCAAAAATCAGTAGCATTTCTGTACACCAATAATGAGCGATCTGAGGAGGAAATCAAGAAAACAATACCATTTATAACAGTAACTGAAAGAATCAAATACCTAGGAATAAATTTAACTAAAGATGTAAATGATTTATACACAGAAAACTACACAACACTGTTAAAGGAAATCAAAGAAGACTTAAATAAATGGAAATATATTCCCTGTTCATAGATAGGAAGACTAAACATCAATAAGATGTCTATCTTACCCAAACTAATCTACAGATTTAATGCAAACCCAATAAAAATCAACACAGCATTTTTCACTGAATTGGAAAAACTATGAAATTTATTTGGAAGGGCAAGAGGCCCCAAATAACCAAAGACATATTGAAAAAGAAAAATGAAATCGGAGGAATCACACTACCTGACTTTAAAACATACAACAAAGTTACAGTCGTTAAAACTGCATGGTGGATGTGAGGGTGATCTGGCTGTGACATCTGTCACCCCATTGATCGCCAGGGTTGATTTGGCTGATCTGGCTGGCTAGGCGGGTGTCCCCTTCCTCCCTCACCACTCCATGTGTGTCCCTCCCGACGACCTTCCCCGCTAGAGGAGGACCGTTCTTTGGTCAAGGGTATACGAGTAGCTGCGCTCCCCAGCTAGAACCTCCAAACAAGCTCTCAAGGTCCATTTGTAGGAGAACGTAGGGTAGTCAAGCTTCCAAAACTCCAGACACATCCAAATGAGGCGCTGCATGTGGCTGTCTGCCTTTCTAAAAAAAAAAAACAAAAACAAAAACAAAAAAAAACTGCATGGTATTGTCAACTATAGACATACTGACCAATGGAATGGAACTGAGAGTTCTAATATAGATCCTCGCATATACAGTCATCTGATATTTGATAAGGCCACGAAGCCCACTCAGTTGGGAGAGAGTGGCCTCTTTAACAAGTGGTGCTTGGAGAACTGGATATCCATATCCAAAAGAATGAGAGAAGAATACCATCTCACACCTTATACAAAAATCAACTCAAGATGGATCAAAGATCTAAATATAAGAGCCAAAACCATAAAAACCTTGGAAGATAATGTAGGGAAGCACCTACAGGACCTTGTAATAGGAAATGTTTTCATGAACTTCACACCCAAAGCACGAGCAGTGAAAGAAAAAAATAGATAAATGGGATCTCCTCAAAATTAAAAACTTTTGCACCTCAAAGGAGGTTATCAAGAAATTGGTTGCTTTCCATCTTCACCCTGGCCAGAGGAGTCCTGAGCTGCATCGGTGAGCTGCAACTTGGAGCTGAGACAAGCCGAGCCACAAGCTGGGCTGTACGCCACCATCTTCACCCTGAGGCGTTTGCCCTGGCCCTGGCCCAGGCTTGAGCTGTAACACTGAGGGCACTTCCACCAGTGCCTCAGCCAGGCTTGTGCCTCGGCCAGGCTTGTGCTGCAACTCCAGGGGGCTTTTCCATCATTGCCCCGACCAGGTTCCAGCTGCAACACTGAGCTGTAATTAAATGAACACTTGACTGTAAAAAAAAAAAAAAAGAAAGAAATTAAAAAGGCAGCCTACCCAATGGGAGAAAATATTTGGCAACCATATATCTGATAGGAGTCTAATATCCAGCATATATAAAGAAATCCTGCACCTCAAAAATAAAAAGACAAACAACCCATTTTAAAAATGGGCAAGTTATTTGAACAGACACTTCTCCAAAGAAGAAATACAAATGGCTAAAAAGCACATGAAAAGATGCTCAACATCACTAGCTATCAGGGAAATGCAAATCAAAACTACAATGAGATACCATCTTACACCCATTAGACTGGCGGCTATTAAAAAACAGAAGACCACAAGTGTTGAGAGGATGTGGAGGAATGGGAACCCTCATCCACTACTCGTGGGAATGTAGAATGATCCAGCCATTGTGGAGGACAGTTTGGTGGTTCCTCAAAAAACTAACTCTAGAACTGCCATCTGATCCAGCAATTCCACTGCTGGGTATATACTCAGAAGAATTGAAGGCAAGGACGTGAACAGATATATGCACACCAATGTTCATAGCAGCATTATTCACTATTGCCAAAAGTTGGAATCAACATAAATTCCCATCAACAGATGAGCGGATAAACAAAATGTGGTACATACTTACAATGGAATATTACTCAGCTGTAAGAAGGATTACAGGGCTAAAACATGGGATGACATGGATGAATCTTGAGTACCTTATGTTGAGTGAAGCAAGCCAGGCATTGAAGGACAAATATTACATGACCTCACTGATATGAATTAAGGAAATTGAGCAGACTCAGAGAGCTATTGTCTGGAAGATAGATTTATAGTAAATAGAAAAGGAGAAGAAGTTTGTGAGCCAATGCCCATATGGGCAAAATCTATGATAAGGTGGAAGTGTGTAGCTGGGCAGTGAAGTAATATGACAGGATTGTAGTGATACTATTGCGTTGGGTGGTGCAGGTTTGACAAGGGGGTAGAATGGGGAGTGTGGGTTGGACGGTCCATGGAATTAGGGGGAGGGCTGGGGGAGGGACCAGGTGAAAACTGGGGATTGGCGGGCATGTGGTTGAAAGTACAAAGTTGGGAACACTCTTATGGCAATATGACAAGGAAGAGTTACTGGTTTAGGTTGTTGGATGGGGGGGCATTCAGGACAGGGTGCAACTGGGGCAGGCCAAACAGATGGCTTCACTGTGAATTCTACCAATCATTCAGGAAAGAACTAACACCAATCTCGCTTAATTCTTCCAAAAAATAGAAGTGGAGGGAACGTTGCCTAACTCATTCTATGATGCCAACATCACCCTAATACCAAAGTCAAAGATGCCACAAGAAAGAAAAACTATAGACCACTCTCTCTAATGAACCTAGATGATAAAATCCTCAACAAAGTACTTGCCAATAGTATTCAACAAAAAATCAAACAAATTATACACCATGACCAAGTGGGTTTCATCCCAGGTATGCAAAAACGGCTTAATATAAGAAAATCAATGGATGTAATACACCACATTAACAGATTGAATGAAAAAAAATCACATGATCACCTCTATTGATGCAGAAAAAGCATATGACAATATACAGCATCCTTTCTTGATAAAAACACTTCAAAAGGTAGGAATAGAAGGAAACTTCCTCAAAATGATAAAGGGTATATATGAAAATCCCACAGCTAACATCATATTCAATGGTGAAATGCTACAGGCTTTTCTCTAAGATCTGGAAGAAGAGAAGTATGTCCACTGTCACCGCTCTTATTTAACATTGTGGTAGAAGTACTTGCTTGAGCACTTAAGCAAGGAAAAGAAGTAAAAGGCATCCAGATTGGAAAGCAATAAGTAAAATTTTCTCTATTTGCATATGACATGATCCTATACATAGAAAGCCCTGAAAAATCCACAACAAAGCTTCTAGAGCTGATAAACAAGTTCAGTAAAATGGCAGGATATAAGATCAACATGCAAAAATCAGTAGCATATCTGTACACCAAGAACAAGCAATCTGAGGAGGAAATCAAGAAAAAAATTCCATTTACCTTAGCAACTAAAACAACCAAATATCTAGGAATAAACTTAACTAAAGATGTAAAGGACATGTATACAGATAACTACAAAACATTGTTAAAGGAAATCAAAGAAGACCTAAATAAATGGAAGAATATTCCATGTTCATGGATTGGAAGACTAAACATCATTAAAATGTCTGTCCTACCCAAAGTGATTTACAAATTTAACGTAATCCCAATAAAAATTACAACAGCATATTTTACTGAATTGGAAAATCCAATTATGACATTTATTTGGAAGGGCAAGGAACCCCAAATAGCCAAAAACATATTGAAAAAGAAAAACAAAATTGGAGTAATCATGCTACCTGACTTTAAAGTATACTATAAGGCTACAGTGGTCAAAACTGCATGGTATTGGCACCAGGATAGACATACAGACCAATGGAACTGAATTGAGCGTTCTGATATTAATCCTCACATATAAAGGCCACCAAGCCCACTCAACTGGGAAAGAATGGCCTCTTCAACAAATGGTGCTGGGAGAACTGGATATTCATATCCAAAAGAAAGAGAGGATCATCATCTCATGCCTTATACAAAAATCAACTCACAATGGATCAAAGATCTAAATATAAGCACCAAAACCATAAAGCTCCTAGAAGATAATGTAGGGAAGCATCTACAAGATCTTGTAGTAGGAAATGGTTCCATAAACTTTACACCCAAAGTGTGAGCAATGAAAAAAAAGAAAAAAAAAAAAAGATTAATGGGACCTCCTTAAAATTAAAAACTTGCACTTCAAAGGAGTTTGTCAAGAAAGTGAAAAGGCAGCCTACCCAATGGGAGAAAATATTTTGTAACCCTTTATCCAATAAGGGCCTAATATCCAGCATATATAAAGAAATCCTACAACTTGAAAATAAAAAGACAAACAACCCATTTTATAAATGGGCAAGAGATTTGAACAGACAATTTTCCAAAGAAGAAATACAAATGTCTAAAAAGCACATGAAAAGATGCTCAACATCACTAGCTATTAGGGAAATGCAAATCAAAACTACAATAAGATATCTTACAACTATCAGACTGGTGGTTATTTTAAAAAAAACAGAGAACTACAAGTGTTGGAGAGGATGTGGAGGAACGTGAACCCTCATCCATTGCTGGTGGGAATGAAGAATGGTGGAGCCATTGTATAGGACAGTTTAGTGGTTTCTCAGGAAGCTAACTATAGAACTGCAATATGATCCAGAAATCCCCCTATGGATACATACCCAGAAGAATGTGAAGCAGGGACATGAACAGATACATGCACACAAATGTTCATAGCGGTATTATTCACTATTGCCAAAAGCTGGAAGCAACTCAAATGTCCATCAACAGATGAATGGATAAACAAATTGTGGTATATACATACAATGCAATATTACTCAGCTGTAAGAAGGAATGAAGTATTGACACATGGCACAACATGGATGAGTCTTGAAGATCTTATGTTGAGTGAAGTTAGCCAGTCACTAAAAGACAAATATTACATGATCTCAATGATATGACCTAAGGAAATTGAGCCGACTCACAGAGCTAGAGTCTGGAAGATAGGTTATCAGGAGACAGAAAGAGAGTGTGTTGAGCTGATCCTCATTATGGGCAAAACCTATGATAACGTGGAAGGGGGTGGTTTCGCAGTGGATGGGGGTAATTGTATTGGTCAGCCAAATGGGTGCTGATGCAAAGTACCAGAAATCTGTTGGGTTATATAAAGGGTATTTATTTGGGGTAAAAGTTTACAGTTGCAAGGCTCTAAAGAGTCCAACTCAAGGTACCATAGGAGTTATTTTCTCACCCAAAGTCTGTTGCCGCATGTTGATGCAAGATGGCGGGTGATGTCTACAAGGGTTCAACCTTCCTCTTCCCTCTTAAGGCTTCATGGGTCCAGCTTCTTCTGACCTCAGCTGTCGGCTCGCATAGGGCTCAGCTACTCTGCTCTCTTCACAAGGTCAGCTGTAAACTATCAGGTGAATGGCTCGTCTCTCCCCTGGGATCCAGCATCAAAACTAAGCTCTCTTCTCTGTTGTGTCTTTTTCTATGTTTCTTCTTCTGTGTTCTTGACTGAGTGTCTGTTTATATATACCCCACCAAGGGGGGCAGGGACTCAACCCTGCATGCCCTAATGGCATGGTCAAATCAAGGCCCTAATCTTAACATAATTTAATCAAAGGCATCTCAGCCAAATCTAATACAATCAAAGGGTATCACGTCCAGGGGAACAGACCAGTTTACAAACATAATCTCTCTTTTTGGAATTCATAAATAATATCAAACTGCTACAGTGGTGGTGCAGGGATGCGAATGAGGCTGACAGTGCTGGAATTTGAGGGTAAACAGGGTGGGGGGTGGGTTGAACTATCCATAGAACCGGGTGGAAGGCTGCAGGAAGGAATAGGTGAACTCTGAGGATTTGTAGATCTCTGGTTAAAACTATAATGGTGTGGTTAAACTACAATGGTGGGAATGTTCTTTTGGCAAATAAGGCAGGGGAGGGTTACTCATGCAGGATGTCGAGGGTGGGGGGATATGTAGGATGGGGCGCACCTGGGGCATGCTTCTATGGAATATGAAAGTGTTCATCTTGTCATAGGTTGTTATCTCAGTAGGTGGAGACCCATACAATAAAGAAGAAAATATTAAACTCCCACCCTGGGGAGTCCTGCTATGTTCTCAAATAGAGGGGCAAGAATCTTTTGAGAATATAGGTGGTGCCTAATAAAAGAAAACAGAACAATATGTCAAGCCCTTAATATTAATGCATGTAACTATGAACCTTATTCTTCAAAAATTGAAACTTAGTGGTTGCCATAGGTTCCAAGGGGAGGGGGAGGAAATAATAGGTGGAACATAGGGCATTTTTAGGGCATTGGAATTGTTCTACATGATCTTGCAATGACAGATACAGGCCGTTACACATTTTGTCAAAACCTATTTAAACATAAGGTGTAAAATGTAAATCATAATGTAAACCATTGACCATGGTTAGTAGCAATGCTTCAATATTTCTTCATCAATTGTAACAAATGCACCATACTCATGTAAGATGTTATTAATAGGGGGAAATATGAGGGAGTTTTGGGGTATATGGAAATCCCCTATATTTTCTATGTGACTTTTCTGTAACCTAAATCTTCTTTTAAAATAAGGTGAAAAATTAAGACACTGGGGGAACATACAGAAGAAATTGTCACTGTACATAAAAGATAGCAGATCGTACAGTGATGAAAGACAATGCAAAAAATATTTTATTTATTATTATTATTTTTTAGGAGGTATTGGGGATTGAACCCAGGACTTCATACAGGCAAAGCAGGCGTGAAACCATTGAGCTACACCTGCTCTCCTATTATTTTTATTTATATATTTGACTTTGGTTTGGGGGAGGTTTTGGATTGCAGAAGCATCACAACTGTGGCAGGGGAGGATCACTGACGTGGGGTGTCAGTGGTGGGGGGGATGTGTGGGGAGATGTGCATCTGGATCATGCCTCTTTGGAATATGAAGGTGTTCAAATGGTTATGGGGTGTTGTCTCAGTGGGTGGAGACTCACACAAATAACTGAAAGAATATTGAATTACCATCCTGGGGACTCCTGCTACATTCTCTAATAGATTGGCAAGAATTCCTAGAGTGCATGGGCATTGCTTAGTGAAGGAAGACAGACCAATACATCAGGCCCTTGATATTGATGATTGTACTTATAAACCTTGTTCTTCTAAAATTGAAACTTAGCCTAGTATTATATATTGCTTAAGAGTAACTTCCTGAAAGCTTCCTTGTTGCTCAAATTTGGCCTCTCTATAAGCCAGACTCAGCATATAAACTCACTACCTTCCCCGCTCCCCCAGCATGGGACATGACTCCCAGGGATGGGCCTCCCTGGCACTGAGGGATTATTACCAAGCGCCCACTAGCAATGCATTTGGAAAAAGACCTTGAACAAAAGGGGGAATTATTAAATTCAAAAGAGTTTTTATGGCTAAGAGATTTCAAAGTGAGTTGGAGGTCATTCCAGAGGTTATGCTTATGCACATCTCAGGAGGATCTAACTGACTGCCACAGTAAACAGTGCCTCAAGCAGGGGGGCTCCTGAGGGCTCTAGAGACATGTAGACTCTATAGGCAGGGCAGTCGACCCCAGGAATTCAGCACCGAGTCAGTGGGCCTTACTTTGGAATATATGATAGCCTATCCCCCAATGTATTAGAGTTAGACTCATTTATAATTTTCCTACACATGGTTCTTATGCCCCTTTTATTTGAACCTATAATTAGCACTATACCCATTAAATATGTGCCCCAGAGACTTAAATCTTTTGACTATTCATATGCCTGTTGGGCCCTGATTCTCAGCAGAATTGCAGCCAATACCTACATTCCAGTTCATCAGACTCATCCAGGACAAGTAACAAAATGATGGTGATGTATAACACCATACCAAAAAAACAGAGAGTATCTACAACTTCAAGCATGACAGTTCCATCCATCTGCCCCATGGGATCTAAGCCTCCTCTCAATTGGAAGCAGAGTTGGGCATCTTCATCCCCAAATCCTCAAGATAGAGAAATGAACAAACATAAGGGGGGAATGCAACTATGGACTAAAGAAGACTTATTATTCTAATAATGAAAGAATGTGTAATATTGATATAAAGACAGTGGTCACCAGATGTTCTGAGGAAAGGGAGAGGGAACAATAGGTGTAATATGGGGTATTTTTGAGACATTGGAATCATTCTGCATGATATTACAACGACAGATACCAGCCATTATACCTTTTGTCAAAACCTATAAAATTGTGCAGTGCAAAGTGTAAAACGTAATGTAAACTATAGACCATGGTTAGTAGCAATGCTTCAATATGTGTTTATCAATGGTAACAAATGTATCATACTAATGAAAGATGTTGTTAATGGGGGAAAGTGTGGGAGGGGGCGAGGGTGGGGTATATGGGAATCCTCTCTCTATATATTTTTGAGGTACTGGGGCCGGGGATTGAACCCCAGACCTTGTATGTGGGAAGCCAGCACTCAACCACTGATCCACATCGGCTCCTCTGAGTTGGTTTTTTCATTTGTTTGCCTGTTTGATTTTTTGTTTTTATGAGCACCAGGAACAGAACCTGGGTCCTCCCATGTGGGAAGCAGGTGTTCAACTGCTTGAGCCACATATATTTTTGATGTAACATTTATGTAATCTAAAGCTCCTTTAAAAATACAAAATAAAAATTAAATTAAAAAATAAGGGAAAAAATGAGGGTGAGTTTTAAGTCTTCACAGACAAACAAAAACTGAGAGTATATTACCAAAAGACCAGATTTACAAGAGATACTAAAGGGAGTGCTAAAGCCTGAAAAGAAAAATAAGGTCAAGAGGCTTGGAGAACAGTGTAAAGAGGGTAACATAAAGGGTAAAAAGTCAGATAATAGTAAGTTATGACAATGGATAAAAGATAATAGTGACTTCCGGGAAGATACCAGACTAGAAAGATGTGGGACTCTTTTTGCTCCTAGAAAAATAGCTATAGGACAGGCAGAAATGGCCTGGAAAAAATCATCTAGGGTTTAGGACATCAGGGGAAGGCTGGACACTGCCCAGAAGAGATAGGGAAAAAGGAAAAGAATCATGACAGCAAAACTGTGAGTTAAAAGTGGAAGTTGCTATTGCCGGGCACCCTCCCTCACACTAAATGCACTTTTGAATTCTCAGACCTCAGGGCCGGCAGCTACAGACAAAGGGGACCCCAGAGATACATGTTCCCAGGAAAGGGGAGAGAGAGGGAAACAGCCTAATGCTGATTCAGCTTTTGACCTACAAATTTGGTCTGCTGGGTCCCAGGAGCCCTTATAGGCCGGATGGGGCCACACCATTGTTTGCCTTGGGAGTCAACTCGGGACTAAAGAGATCCGGTACTAAAGAGATCCCACCCTCTCACTAACTGGGACTGATTGTTGAGGACGCAGAGAGAAGTGGAATTATTTCCTACCGGTAAAAGGGAAGGGGCTGCCAGCAAAGGTTGGAGAACTGTCTCTGAGAAAGTTTGAAATACAAGACTCCTAGCTTGCAGTCAGGAACCTATATCACATTAATGCAGCAAACACAGCCCGACCAGGCATTGAACTGAGAGGGCTGCCAAAGAGCACCATCTGCTGGCAGGCCAAGGAAGTGTATGTGAGGAAATTAAAATTAAATATGTAAGAGAGGCTTTTATGGCCTTTGTGGCCTCCCTCCCCAAGGTCCTAGGAAGTGGGTCTGCAACCCATTACTGGGTCCAAAGCCTAATTTTGAGCAACTAGCAGAGACAATCCTAAAGACCCAGGTTGAACCAAGAATCAGAGAATGGCAGTAATTCACAGCTTCTTGCCACTAAGTCCCTATGCTAGAGAGAGAAATTGAGCATCTGAGTAAACTCACCGACATAATCAGGTACCTAGACATCAGCAAAAAATTATGAGTCATACCAAGAAAATGGAAGACATGGCCCAAGAAATGGAATATATCAAAGCCCCAGAAGAGATGCAGGATTTGAGACAACTAATTAACGAGATGCACACAAATTTCCAAAATCAAATTAATGAATTGAAAGACAATATGGCTAAAGAGATAAAAGACATCAAGAAGACATTGAGAGAGCACAGACAAGAATTTGAAAACCTGAATAGAAAAGTAACAGAATGGGAAGAAAAGACACGATAGGCGAGATCAAAAAACACATTAGAGGGGGGCAGATGTGGCTCAAATGATTGGGCGTCCGTCTCCCATATGGAGGGACCTGGGTTCGATCCCCAGGACCTCCCGGTAAAAATACAAACAAACAAACAACAACAACAACAACAAAAACACATTAGAGGCACACAACAGCAGACTCAAAATGATAGAGGAAAGAATAAGTGATACTGAAGAAAGAACAGCTGAAATTGAAGAGGGAAAAGAACAGAGAGGAAGAAGGAGGCAAGATGGCATTGGTGTAGGAGGGCGCACACTGCAAGCTCCCAGAGCAAGGCGGATTGGGGACGGGGTCTTGCCCGGGGGTCTGTGCTGTGCACGCGGGGAGTGAGAAGCTTGGGACATCTATCTGCGCGGATCGGCGG
>JAKSZT010053811.1:2061546-2100359 GCA_026826555.1 Tolypeutes matacus
TTTGGGTAGGGAGGGGATGAGCAGTTGAAATACAGGGGCTTCTTTGGGAGTTGGAGGTCGTCCTGAGTACTGTTGTGGCAATGGATGTAGGCCATTTTAAATCAGCACACACCACTCAGAACTGAGTGGGAGAGAGTGTGGTCTACAGTGTGAACTGTGGTCTATGGTTGGTGGCAAGGCTCCAGGATGTGTAAGTTCATTGAGGGTGGTGGGCCACACTGTGGGAGATGTTTGTGTGGGATGTGGTGGGAAGTGTGGGAGGTGGGCAACATGGGAATCCCAGTGGGTTCCGTGTAATATTTTAGGTAATCTAAGCACCTCTTAAAATATATGTATATATATTTTAAAAAAATAAAAATAAATTTCAAGAAAAAAAAAAAAAAGAACAGAGAGAGAAAAGAATGGAAAAAATTGAGCAGGGACTCAGGGAGTTGAATGACAACACAAGATACAACAACATACATGTCATGGGAGTTCCAGAATGAGAAGGGAAAAGGGGCAAAAAGAGTATTTGAGGAAATAATAGCTGAAAATTTCCCAACTGTCATGAAAGAAACGAGCTTACATGTCCAGGAAGTGTAGTGTACCCCAATCAGAATAAATCCAAAAAGACCTTCTCCAAGACACATATTACTGAGAATGTCAAACATCAAAGATAAAAAGAAAATTCTCAGAGCAGCATGGCAGAAGCAAACCATCATAAACAAGGGATGCCCAGTAAGAGTGCGGATTTCTCATCAGAAAACCATGGAGGTGAGAAGACAGTGATATGATACAATTAGGACAGTGAAAGAGAAAAATTGCCAGCCGAGAATTCTTTATCCAGCAAAACTGTCCTTCAAATGTGAAGGTGAGTTAAAAATATTCACAAACAAACAGAAACTAAGAGAGTTCATAAAAAAGAATCCACCCTTGCAGGAAATATTAAAGGAAGCCTTAGAGCCTGAAAGAAAAAGACAGGAGAGAGAGGCTTGAGGAGAGTATAGAAGAAAGAATATCAGAAAGGATAACCAAAAGAGTAAAAAGACAGTTGAAATAAGATATGACATATGAAAACAAAAGAATAAAATGTGGAAGTAAATAATGTGTTTACAGTAATACCATTGAAAGTGAATGGATTAAACCCCCCAATCAAAAGATATAGGTGGAAAGAATGAATAAAAAAACATGAGCTATACATATGCTGTTTACAAGAGATTCATCTTAGACCCAGGAATACAAACCGGCTGACAGTGAAAGGTTGGAAAAAGATACTCCATGCAAACAAAAACCAAAAGAGAGCAGGAATAACTATACTAATATCACACAAAACAGACTTTAAATGTTATAAGAGATAGAGAAGTCCATTATATATTAATAAAAGGGACAATTCCACCAGAAAGATGCAACAGTCATAAATATCTACGCACCTAACCAGGGTGCCCCAAAATACATGAGACAAACTCTGGCAAAACTGAAGGGAGAAGTAGACATCTCTACAATAATAGTTGGATACTTCAACACACCATTCACATCATTAGATAGAACTAGACAGAAGATCAAGGAACAGAGAACTTGAACAATACGATAAATGAGTTAGACCTAACAGACATATACAGAACATTGCACCCAAACTCAGCGAGTTATACATTCTTCTCAAATGCCCATGGATCTTTCTCCAGGATAGACTACGTGTTAAGTCAAAATGCAGTTAGTAATAAATATAAAAATTCTGAAATTACACAAAGCACCTTCTTAGATCATAATGGAATGAAACTGGAAATCAATAATAGACAGGAAAAAAGTAAATTCACAAATGTGTGGAGGCTAAAAAACACACTCCTAAATAATCAGTAGGTCAAAGAAGAAATTGCAAGTGAAATTAGTAAATATATTGAGACATATGAAAATGAGGACACAACTTATCAAAACTTATGGGATACAATGAAGGCAGTCTTGAGAGGGAAATGTATAGCCATAAACACCTATATTAAAAAAGAAGAAAGAGCTAAACTCAAAGATCTAACTGAACAACTGGAGAACCTATAAAAAGAACAGCAAACTAATCCCAAAGCAAGCAGAAGGAAAGAAAAAATAAAGATTAGAGAAGAAATAAATGAAATGAAGAACAAAAAACCAATAGAGAAAATCAACAAAACCAGAAGCTGGTTCTTTGAGAAGATCAATAAAATTGACAAAATCCTAGCTAGACTAACAAAGTAAAAAAGAGAGAAGATGGAAATAAATACAATAAAAATGAAAGGGGGGAAGTTATGACTGACCCCACAGAAATAAAAAGGATCATGAGGATATTATAAGAAACTGTATGCCAACAAACTAGACAGCCTAGACGAAATAGAAAAATTCCTAGAAATGCACAACCAAACTACACTGATGCTACAAGAAATATAAGAATTTAACAAACCAATCACTTTTAAAGTGATTGAATCTGTCATAAAAAATCTCCCAAAAAAGAAAAGTCCAGGACCAGATGGCTTCACAGGTGAATTTTATCAAGCATTTTTGAAAAGAATTAACACAAATCCTGTTTAAATTCTTCCAACTAATTGAAGCGTAGGGAAAATTACCCAACACATTTTATGAAACCAACATCACTCTAATACTAAAGCCAGATAAAGACACTACAAGAAAAGAAAATTACAGACCAATATGTCTAATGAACATAGATGCAAAAATCCTCAACAAAAACTTGCAAATAGAATCCAACAGCATAGGAAAAGACTTATACACCACAACCAAGCGGGATTTAATCCTGGTATGCAAAGCTGGTTTAAACATAAGAAAATCAATCAACATAATAACACCACATTAACAAACTGAAGGAAAAAATCACATGATCATCTCAATCAATGCAGAAACGGCATTTGACAAAATCCAAGATCCTTTCTTGATAAAAACACTTTGAAAGATAGGAATACAAGGAAAATTCTTCAATGTGACAAAAAGCATATATGAAAAACCCACAGCCAACATTGTACTCAATAGGGAAAGTTTGAAAGTTTTCCCTCTAAGATCAGGAACAAGACAAGGATGACCACTGTCACCATTGTTATTCAACATTGTACCAGAAGTTCTAGTTAGAGCAATTAGACAAGAAAAATAAATAAATAAAGGGCATCCAAATAGGAAAAGAGATAGTAAAACTCTCACTATTTGTGGATGACATGATCCTATGTTAGAAAATTCTGAAAACTATTTGAGCTAATAAATGAGTTCAGCAAAGTGGCAGGATACAAGATCAACACACAAAAATCAGTAATGTTTTTGTACACTAGTATTGAACAATCTGAGAAGGAAATCGGGAAAATCCTTTTACAATAGCAACAAAAAAACTCAAATATCTAGGAATCAATTAACCAAAGAAGTACAGGACCTATATACAGAAAACTACAAAACAATGCTAAAATAAATTAATGAAGACCTAAACAAATGGAAAGACATTCCACATTCATGGATTGGAAGACTAAATATTATGACGATGTCAATCCTATCCAAATTGATTTATAGATTCAATGCACTCCCAATCAAAATTCCAACACCCTACTTTACAGAAATAGAAAAGGCAATTCATTTGGAAGGGAAAGTGCACCTAAATAGCCAAAAGCATTCTAAAAAGAAGAGTGACAAGGGAGTGACAGGCCTGACCTTGAAACATATTATAAAGCTACAGTGGTCAAAACAGCATGGTGTTGGCATAATACTAGACACATTGATCAGTGGAATAGAATTGAGAGTCCAGAATGAAACCCTCACCTCTATGGCCAACTTTTTTTTTTTTTTTTACAAACCTACCAAGCCCATGTTTATGGGACAAAACAGTCTCTTCAACAAATGGTGCTGTGATAACTGGAGATCTATAACCAAAAGAATGAAAGAGGACCCCTATCTCACTCTCTATACAAGAATCAACTCAAAATGGATCAAAGACCTAAATATAAAAGCCAGGACCATAAAACTACTAGAAGAAAATATAGGGGAACATCTTAAAGACCTTGTGGTAGGTGTTGGTTTCTTGGACCTCACACCCAAAGCACAAGCAACAAAAGAAAAAATAGATAAATGGGGCCTCCTCAAAATTAAACACTTTTGCACCTCACAGGACTTCTCAAAAGGGTAAAAAGGCAGACAACTCAATGGGAGAATATTTGGAAATTACATGCCCGATAAGTGTTTAATATCCATGATATATAAAGAAAAGTTACAACTCAACAATAAAAAGACAAACTATCTGATTTAAAAAGTGGGCAAAAGACTTGAATAGACATTTGTCCAAAGAAGAAATACAAATGGCAAAAAAAAAAAAAAAAAAAAAAAAACACATGAAAAAATGTTCAACATCACTAATGATTAGGGAAATGCAAATCAAAACTACAATGAGATTTCATTCTGATAGTGATCTATCAGAATGGTCTCTATTAAAAAGACAGAGAACTACAAGTGTTGGAGAGGATGTGGAGAGACAGGAATACTTATTCACTGTTGGTGGGAATGTAGAATGGTACAGCCACTGTGGAGGACTGTTTGGTAGTTCCTAAAGAAGTTGAATATAGATTGGCCACGTGACCCTGCAATACCACTACTGGGTATATACTCAGAAGACCTGAGGGCAGGTGACACAAATAGACATCAGTGCACCAATTTTCATAGTGGCATTATTCATGATTGCCAAAAGATGGAAACAACCCAAGTGTCCATCAACTGAAGAATGGATAAACAAACTGTGGTGTATACACATGATGGAATATTATGCAGCTGTAAGAAGAAATGAAGTTGTAAAGCATATGGCAACATGGATGAACCTGGAGGACATTATATTGAGTGAAGGAAGCCAGACACAAAAGTACAAATAGTGTATAATTGTGCTACTATGGACTAAATATATTGTGTAACATATTGTATGATTCCATTTATATAAAATGTAAATATAAATCAATTTATAAAGATGAAATTAGATTAATGGTTATGTAGGGTGGGGAAGGAATGCTAAGGTGTGTGGATATTTTCCTTTTGGAGTAATGAAATGGTTCTAAAAATTTTTTGTGGTGATGAATGCACAACACTGTGATTATACTAAAATCTATTGATTATACACTTTGGATAGATCATATGGAATGTAACTATATCTCAGCAAAACTGCTAAATAAATAAATAATTGTGCAACAATAGCCAGAAATAGCAGCTATGTACAGTAGGGGAAAAATAAATTGAGAGGTGAAGAATTTCATTGTTTGTATATTGTTTACTTTTATAGTTACTGTTGTTGAAATAATGAGAATACTCTAATAATGATTGAAGTGATGAATGCACAACTATGTGATTATACCAAATACCATTGATTGTATACTTTGGATGAAATTAATATTTATCAATAAAATTGATTTGTTTAAAAATGATAATAGTAAGTTATGACAAAGGATAAAATGGATGAAGTAATGCCTTTACTGTAATAACACTGAACATTAATGGATTGGATTCCCCAATCAAAAGACATAGGCTGACAGAATGGATAAAAAAATATGAGTCATCTATATGTCGTCTACAAGAGACTCACCTCAGATTTAAGAACACAATCAGGTTGAAAGTGAAAAGTTGGAAAAAGATATTCAATGCAAATAGTAACCAACATTCCTGGTACCAAATTCTGTATTAGTCAGCCAAAGAGGTGTTGATGCAAAGTACCAGAAATCTGTTGGTTTTATAAAGGGTATTTATTTGGGGTAAAAGCTTAAAACAGTTACAAGGCCCTAAAGAGTCCAACTCAAGGTACCAAAAGAAGTACTCTCTCACCCAAGTCCATTGCCACGTGGTGAAGTAAGATGGCAGACCTAGTCTCACCTTCCTTCTTCCTCTTAAGTCTCTGTGGGCCCAACCTCTTCTGCTCTCAGCTGTAGGCTGAGATATTTTCCTACATTTTCATCTAGGAGCCTTTATATTTAAGTCTTTCATCCATTTTGAGTTAATTTTTGTATAAGGTGTCCTCTTTCTATCTTTTGGATATGAATATACAGTTCTCCCAGGACCATTTGTTGAATAGATGGTTCTGCCCCAGCTGGGTGGGTTTGACAGGCTTGTCAAAAATCACTTGACCATAGATGTAAGTGTCTGTTTCTGAAAAATTAATTCAGTTCCATTGGTCTATGTGTCTATCTTTATGAGAGTACCATGCTGTTTTTACCACTGTAGCTTGGTAATATGATTTAAAGTCCGGAAGTGAAAGTCCTCCAACTTTTTAAGAGTTCACTTTTACTTTTTAAGATGTTTCTGGCTATTCAGGGCCCCTTACCCTTCCAAATAAATTTGATAATTGTGTTTTCTATTTGTTTAAAAAATGATGGTGGAATTTTTTATCAGGATTGCATTTGAATCTATATATCAGTTTGGATAGAATTGACATCTTAATGATATTTAGCCTTCCAATCCATGAGCATGGAATGTTCTTCCAATTATTTAGGTCTTTTTAAAAATTTTATTTAGCAATGCATTGTAGTTTTCTGAATAGAAGTGCCTTACATCCTTGGTTAAATTTATTCCTAAATATTTGATTCTTTTAGTTGTTGTAAATGGAATCTTTTTCCTGACTTCCTCCTCAGATTGCACATTACTGGTGTATAGAAGCACAACTGATTTTTGCATATTGATCTTGTATCCTGACACTCTACTGAAATTGTTTATTACTTCTAGCAGCTTTGTTGTAGGTTTAGGATCATATCATCTGTGAATAGCAAAAGTTTTACTTCTTCCTTTCCAATTTGGATGCCTTTTATTTCTTTTTTTTCCCTGATTGCTCTACCTAGAACCTCTAGCACTATATTGAACAACAGTGATGACAGTGGGCATAATTGTCTTGTTCCTGATCTCAACGGGAAAGCTTTCGGTCTTTCACCATTGAGTACAATGTTAGCTGTGGGTTTTTCATATATGGCCTTTATCGTGTTGAGAAAATTTCCTTCGATTCCTATCTTTTGTAGTATTTTTATCAAGAAAGGATGCTGTATTTTGTCAAATGCCTTTTCTGTGTCAATCGATAGGATCATGTGATTTCTCTTCTTTGATTTATTAATGTGGTGTATTACACTGATTTTTCTTGTGTTGAACCACTCTTGCATGCCTGGTATAAAACCCACTTGATCATGATGAATAATTTTTTAATGTGTTGTTGGATTCGATTAGCAAGCATTTTGTTGAAGATTTTAGGTAAATTGGTCTGTAATTTTCTTTATTCATGATATCATTATCTGACTTTGGTATTAAGGTGATGTTGACTTCATAGAATGAGTTTGGTAGTGTTCCTTCTTGTTCAATTTTTGGAATAGTTTGAGTAAGATTTGATATTAAATCTTCTTTGAATGCTTGGTAGAACTCACCTGTGAAACCATCTGATCCTGGGCTTTTCATTTTGGGGAGTTGTTTGATGACTGTTTCAATCTCTTTACTTGTGATTGGTTTGTTGAAGTCTTCTATTTCTTCTAGGGTCAGTGTAGGTTGTTCAGACATCCTAGAAAATTTTTCCATTCCATCTACATTGTCTAGTTTTTTGGCGTACAGTTGTTCATAGCATCCTCTAATGATCTCTTTCATTTCTATGGGGTCAGTACTAATGTCCCTGCTTTCATTCTTTATTTCATTTATTTGCATCTTCTATTTTTCTTTGTCAGTCTAGCTAAGGGTTTGTCAATTTTGTTAATCTTCTTGAAGAACCAACTTTTGGTTTTTTAAATTCTCTTTCTCATTTTTTTGTTCTCAATTTCATTTATTTCTGCTGTGATCTTTGTTATTTCATTCCTTCTACTTGAAATAACAAGTAATATTTTGCTGTTCTTTTTCTAGTTCCTCCAGCTGTTTAGTTAGGTCATTGATTGTAGCTCTTTCTTCTTTTTTAATGTAAGCATTGAGGGCTCTAAATTTCCCTCTCAGCATTGCCTTCACTGCATACCGTAGGTTCTGACACGTTGTGTTCTCATTTTCATTGTCTCAAGATATTTACTGATTTCTCTTGCTATTTCTTCTTTGACCCACTGATTATTTAAGAGTGTGTTGTTTAATCTCCATATATTTGTGAATTTTCCCTTTTTCTGCTTCTTGTTTATTTCCAACTTTATTCCATTATGATCAGAGAAAGTGCTTTGTATAATTTTGATCTTGTTGAATTTATTGAGATCTGTTTTGTGACCCAATATATGGTCTATCCTGGAGAAAGATCCATGAACACTTGAAATAATGTATATCCTGCTGTTTTGGGGTGCAATATTCTGTATATGTCTATTAGGTTTAGTCCATTTATCATATTATTCAAGCTCTCTGTTTCTTTCTTGATCCTCTGACCAGATGTTCTATCCAATGCTGAGAGTGGTGTATTGAAAGTGTCCATTATTATTGTAGAGATATCTATTTCTCCCTTCAGTTTTGCCATTGTTTGCCTCAAGAATCTTGGGGCATCCTGGTTAGATGTATACACATTTAAATTTGTTATTTCTTCCTGGTGAAATGCCATTTTATTAATATATAATGTCTTTTCTTGTCTCTAATAACAGTTTTGCTTTTAAAGTCTATTTCATCTGATATAAGTATAGCTACTCCAGCTTTTTTTGGTTACTACATACATGGAATATCATTTTCCAGCCTTTCACTTTCAATCTATTTGTATCATTGGGTCTGAGGTGAGTCTCTTATAGACAGCATATAGAGGGCTCATATTTTCTTTTTTATTATTATTATCTTTTTTAATTTGCTTATGCATAACTGAATTTTCTAATTTTTGCACTTTTCAAATTAAAATGTTACATTCTAATTCTGGGTAAGATGGAATAACCATATTCTTTCCTGTTTCTCCATCATATGCAGCTATAAAATCTGGACAGAATGCAGGGTGCAGCTATTGATGATTCTCCCATATGGAAGGCCCTGGATTCAGTTCCCGGTGCTTACTGTTAGGAGGTTGTTGCAATAATCCAGGTGAGATGATGGTAGCTTGGACCACAGTATAGTAGCAGTGAGAGTGGTCAGATTCCAGATATATTCTGAAGGTGGAGCCAACGGGATTTCCTGATGGAAAGCTGGAGATGCCATCAACTCCTTTAGGTGCAAGTTTAGTCCCTTGGCTCTCAAATATCCTTGGGGACTTTGCGCCGGGCTCTCGTCCAGGAGATGGGATCAATGTGCCTTCTGCTTTTTCTTCACTCTCCTTGGGCTGGATCCTTTCTCCCAGGATTAAATGTACTCTTCAAGTTCCTTGCAACGATTTCCTTGTTGTTTCATTCAATGGCCACTTCTTGGTCCTTATCGTATCAGCAGCATTCCCAGCTCCCTTCCCTGAAAAACTGCCCTGTGACAGGCTTGTCTCTGCTTTCTCCTTCTCCGGTTTGCTTTGTGGGTTTCTCTTTCCCATATTTTCTTATTCATTCTGCCAGTCGGTGTATTTTGATTGGAGCTTAATCCATTAACATTCAACGTTTTTACTGTAAAGGTAGCTCTTATTTCACTCATTTTGACCTTTGGGTTTTATCTATCATATTTTATTATCACCACTCTTTTTACTTTTTTTTTTTTTTTTTTTTACATTTCTCCATTAAATGTAATGGATACATATAAATTTTTTTTTTTTACTCAAACAATCTGTTACACAATATATTTGGTTCATAGTAACACATTCATACAGTATTTGTCCATTTGTGTCTGGCTTGCTTCACTCAACATAATGTCCTCCAGGTTCATCCATGTTGCCATATGCTTTATGACTTCATTTTTTCTTACAGCTGCATAATATTCCATCATGTGAATAGACCACAGTTTGTTTATCCATTCATCTGTTGATGGATGTTGTTTCCAACTTTTGGCAATGGTGAATAATGTTGCTTTGAACATCGGTGTGCAGATGTCTGTTCGTGTCACTGCTCTCAGTCCTTCTGGGTATATACCCAGTAGTGGTATTGCAGGGTCACGTGGCAAGTCTATATTCAACTTCTTTAGGAACTGCCAAACAGTCCTCCATAGTGGTTGTACCATTCTGCATTCCCACCAACAGTGAAGAAGTGTTCCTATCTCTCCACATCCTCTCCAACACTTGTAGTTCTCTGTCTTTTTCATAGTGGCCATTCTGATAGGTGTGAAATGATATCTCATTGTAGTTTTGATTTACATTTCCCTAATCATGAGTGATGTTGAGCATTTCTTCATGTGTTCTTTTGCCATTTGTATTTCTTCTTCGGAGAAATGTCTATTCAAGTCTTTGGCCATTTTTTAATTGGGTCATTTGTCTTTTTATTGTTGAGTTGTAACATCTCTTTATATATCCTGGATATTAAACCCTTATCAGATATGTGATTTCCAAATATTTTTTCCCATTGAGTTGGCTACCTTTTCACCCTTCTGACAAAGACCTGTGAGGTGCAAAAGTGTTTAATTTTGAGGAGGTCCCATTTATCTATTTTTTCTTTTGTTGCACGTGCTTTGGGTGTAAGGTCCTAGAAACCACCACCTACTACAAGGTCTTGAAGACGTTTCCCTACATTTTCTTCTAGTAGTTTTATGGTCCTGGCTTTTATATTTAGATCTTTGATCCATTTTGAGTTGATTCTTATATAGGGGGTGAGATAGGGGTCCTCTTTCATTCTTTTGGTTATAGATATCCAGTTCTCCCAACACCGTTTGTTGAAGAGACTGTTTTTTCCCTTTAGCGTGGGCTTGGTAGGTTTGTCAAAAACCAGTTGACTGTATAGGCGAGGGTATATTTCTGGATTCTCAATTCTATTCCACTGATCGATGTGTCTATCTTTATGCCAGTACCATGCTGTTTTGACCACTGTAGCTTTGTAATATGTTTCAAGGTCAGGCAGTGAAATTCCTCCCACATTGCTCTTCTTTTTTAGAATGCTTTTGGCTATTCGGACACTTACCCTTCCAGATGAATTTGGTAATTGCCTTCTCTAATTCTGTAAAGTAAGCTGTTGTGATTTTGATTGGCATTGCATTGAATCTATAAATCAGTTTGGGCAAGATTGACATCTTCACGATATTTATTCTTCCAATCCATGAACACGGAAGGTCTTTCCATTTGTTTAGGTCTTTTAAAATTTCTTTTAGCATTGTTTTGTAGTTTTCTGCATATAGGTCCTGTACTCCTTTGGTTAAATTAACTCCTAGATATTTGAGTCTTTTTGTTGCTATTGAAAATGGAATTTTCCTCCTGATTTCCTCCTCAGATTGTTCAGTACTAGTGTACAAAAACATTACTGATTTTTGCGTGTTGATCTTGTATCCTGCCACTTTGCTGAACTCATTTATTAGTTCAAGTAGCTTTGTTGTGGATACTTCAGGATTTTCTAAATACAGGATCATGTCATCCACAAACAGTGAGAGTTTTACTTCCTCTTTTCCTATTTGGACGCCTTTAATTTTTCTGTCTTGTCTAATTGCCCTAGCTAGAACTTCTAGTACAATGTTGAATAACAATGGTGACAGTGGGCATCCTTGTCTTGTTCCTGATCTTAGAGGAAAAGCTTTCAACCTTTCCCCATTGAGTATGATGTTAGCTGTGGGATTTTCATATATGCCTTTTATCATACTGAGGAATTTTCCTTTTATTCCTATCTTTTGAAGTTTTTTTTTTTTTTTTAATCAAAAAAGGATGTTGGATTTTGTCAAATGCCTTTTCAGCATCTATTGAGATGATCATGTGGTTTTTTTCCTTCAATTTGTTAATGTGGTGTATTACATTGATTGATTTTCTTATGTTGAACCAGCCTTGCATACCAGGAATAAATCCCACTTTGTCGTGATGTATAAGTCTTTTGATATGCTGTTGGATTCGATTTGCAAGTATTTTGTTGAGAATTTTTGCATCTATGTTCATTAGAGAGATTGGTCTGTAATTTTCTTTTCTTGTGGAATCTTTATCTGGCTTTGGTATTAGGGTGATGTTGGCTTCATAAAATGTGTTGGGTAATTTTCCCTCCTCTTCAGTTTTTTGGAAGAGTTTAAACAGGATTGGTGTTAATTCTTTTTGAAATGCTTGGTAGAATTCACCTGTGAAACCATCTGGTCCTGGACATTTCTTTGCTGGGAGATTTTTGATGATGGTTTCAATCTCCTTAATTGTGATTGGTTTGTTAAGTTCTTGTATTTCTTGTAGCGTCAGTGTAAGTTGGTTGTGCGTTTCTAGAAATTCGTCCATTTCATCTAGGTTGTCTAGTTTGTTGGCATATAGTTTCTCATAATATCCTCTTATGATTCTTTTTATTTCTGTGAGGTCATTTGTAATTTCCCCCCTTTCATTTCTGATTGTATTTATTTGCATCTTCTCTCTTTTTTTTCTTTGTTAGTCTAGCGAGGGGTTTGTCAATTTTATTTATCTTCTCAAAGAACCAGCTTTTGGTTTTGTTGATTTTCTCTATTGTTTTTTTGTTCTCATTTTCATTTATTTCTGCTCTAATCTTTATTATTTCTTTCCTTCTGCTTGCTTTGGGATTGGTTTGCTGTTCTTTTTCTAGTTTCTCTAGTTGTTCAGTTAAATCTTTGAGTTTAGCTCTTTCTTGTTTTTTAATATAGGCATTTAGGGCTATAAATTTCTCTCTCAAGACTGCCTTTGCTGTATCCCATAAGTTTTGATATGTTGTGTTCTCATTTTCATTCGTCTCAATATATTTACTGATTTCACTTGCAATTTCTTCTTTGACCCACCGAATATTTAGGAGTGTGTTGTTCAGTCTCCACACATTTGCAAATTTACTTTTTTCCTGTTATTGATTTCTAGTTTCATTCCCTTATGATCTGAGAAGGTGCTTTGTATAATTTCAATCGTTTTATATTTATTGAGAGCTTCATTATGACCTAACATGTGGTCTATACTGGAGAAAGATCCATGGGCACTTGAGAAGAATGTGTAACCTGCTGAGTTTGGATGCAGTGTTCTGTATATGTCTGTTAGGTCTAACTTGTTTATCATATTGTTCAAGTTCTCTGTTTCCTTGTTGATCTTCTGTCTAGTTGTTGTATCTAGTGATGTGAGAGGGGTGTTGAAGTCTCCAACGATGATTATAGAAATGTCTATTTCTCCCTTCAGTTTGCCAGAGTTTTTCTCATGTATTTTGGGGCACCCTGGTTAGGTGCATTGATATTTATGACTGTTATATCTTCCTGTTGGATTGTTCCTTTTATTAATATATAATAGCCTTCTGTATCTCTTGTCACTTTTTTGCATTTAAAGTCTGTTTTGTCTGATATTAGTATAGCTACCCCTGCTCTTTTCTGTTTACTATTCGTGTGGAGTATATTTTTCCAACCTTTTACTTTCAGCCGGTTTGTATCCCTGGGTCTGAGGTGAGTTTCTTGTAAGCACATATGGATGGCTCATGTTTTTTTATCCATTCTGTCAGCCTGTATCTTTTGATTGGAGAATTTAATCCATTCACATTCAATGATAATACTGAAAATGCACTATTTATTTTCTCCATTTTATTCTTTGGTTTTCATATGTCATCCTGTTTTTGTCTCTCTTTTTACTCTTTTGGTTATCCTTTCTGCTTTTCTTTCTTCTATACTCTCCTCCAAGCCTCTCTCTCCTGTCTTTTTCTTTCAGGTTCTAAGGCTTCCTTTAATATTTTCTGCAAAGGTGGATTCTTTTTTGCAAACTCTCTTAGTTTCTGTTTGTTTGTGAATACTTTATATTCACCTTCATATTTGAAGGACAGTTTTGCTGGATAAAGAATTCTCGGCTGGCAGTTTTTCTCTTTCAGTTTCCTAATTGTATCATACCACTGTCTTCTTGCCTCCATGGTTTCTGAAGAGAAATCTGCACTAAGTCTTACCAGACGTCCTTTGTACGTGATCGTTTGTTTCTCTCTTGCTGCTCTGAGAATTTTCTCTTTATCTTTTACATTTGACATTCTGAATAGTATGTGTCTTGGTGTAGGTCTATTTGGATTTATTCTCATTGGGGTACGGTGTGCTTCTTGGACATGTAAGTTCATTTCTTTTATGAGAGTTGGGAAATTTTCAGCTATTATTTCCTCAAATATTCTTTCTGCCCCTTTTCCTTTCTCTTCCTCTTCTCTTTTTACTCTTTTAGTTACTTTTACTGATATAATCTTCATTTCTAGACTCTCTTCCAAGCCTCTCTTCTCCTGTCTTTTCTTTTCAGGTTGTAGCACTCCCTTTAGTATTTCTTGCAAAGCTGGTCTTTTTGTTATAACTCTCTCAGTTTCTGTTTATTTGTGAGTATTCTAAACCTTCCATCATTTTTGAAAGACAATCTTGCTGGATATAATATTCTTGGCTGGCAGCTTTTCTTTTGCAGTATCTTAAATACATCATACCACTGCTTTCTTGCCTCCATGGTTTCTGATGAGAAATCGGCACTTAATTTTATTGGGTATCCCTTATATGTTATGCATCACTTTTCTCTTGCTGCTCTCAGAATTCTCTCTTTTTCTTTGGCATTTTACATTCTGATTAGTATGTGTCTTGGAATGGTCTATTTGGATTTTTTCAGTTAGGAGTCTGTTGTGCTTCTTTGACATGGATATCTATGTCCTTCAATAGGGTTGGGAAATTTTTTCTACTATTATTTCTTCAAATATTCCTTCTTCCCCTTTTCCCTTCTTTTCTCCTTCTAGGATTCCCATGACACATATATTTGCATGTCTCTTGCCATCATTTAGTTCCCTGAGTCCCTAATTTTTCCTATTCTCTTCTTCATCTGCTTTTTGTATGTTCACTTTCAGAGGCCATGTCTTCAAGCTCACTGACTCTTTCTTTTGCCTCCTCAAATCTGCTGTTATATGCCTCCAGTGTATTTTTAATTTCATTTATTGTGCCTTTCATTCCCATAAGATCTGCTATTTTTCTATGTATCCTTTCAAATTCTTCTTTGTGCTCACCCAGTGTCTTCTTAATATCCTTAATCTCTTTAGTCATCTCATTGAATTTATTAAAAAGATTTGTTTGAACATCAATGATTAGTTGTCTCAACTCTTTCATGTCATCTGGAGGCTTATCTTGTTCCTTTAACTGGGCCATATCTTCCTGTTTCTTGGTGTGGATTGTAATTTTTGTGTGTGTGTGTGTGTGTGTGTGTCTTGGCATCTGGTTTACTAGATGTATTTATTCTGGGAGCAGTTTCTCTTTTTAGTTTAGGGCTTTCTTGTCCTTTCTTTCTTGATGGTTATTTAGTAGGAGCCAAGAATGTAGTTTGTGTTGTGAGCTGTGGAGGCTGAAGCTGCCTGCATTGCTCCAGGAACTGATGAATCTTCTCCCACTTTTCTCCTCTGCCAAGGGTAAGGACAGAGCCACAATCCAAGTCCAGCAGGCCAAGACCATCTGTAGTTGCCTGGAAAGACTGATGAAGCTTCATGCCCCTTCCTCCCTTGCCTGGGGCAAGGATGGAGCTGTAGGTGTGGGCAGAAATCTATGCTGTATGGGTCCAAAATGAATGCAGTTGCCCAGGTAGACTGACATAGCTCCTCCACCCACACCAGGGGTGGAGATGGACCCTCTGGAGTGCTCTACAATCTAATCCATGTGGGCCTAGTGTGCCTATAGTTGCCCTGAGAGGCTGAGGGAATACTGTCCCTTCTGCCCTTCAGAGAGTGGGAATGGAAACACTGATGCCCAATGGTCCATTCCATGCTGGCTGAAAGTGCTTGTTGTTGCCCTGAGAGGCTGAGGAAACATCAGCTCCGTCCTATCCTATTAGAAGGTGGGAGTGGATCCACCCAACAGTTCAGTCACTGCAGGCCAAAAATACCTGCTGTTGCCCGGAGTGGCTGAGGAAACACCAGTCCCCTCCAGTCCCATTAAGGGGTTGTTAGTGGATCCACAGGTGTCTAGCAGTCCAGTCTGTGCCAGCAAAAGTGCCTACCATTGCCCGAGAGGCTGAGGAAACACCAGCCCCCTCCTATTGTATGGGGGGAGGGCAGAGGTGGAGATGGAATTGAAGGCACCCAACAAACCAGTTTTTGTGGGCCAAAAGTTCTGCAGTTGCCTGGAGAGGCCGAGGAAACACAGCTCCTCTCCTATTCTATTGGGGTGCAGGGATGGAGCCCCAGGTACCTGACTATTCAGTCTGTGCCAGCCAAAAGCACCTGCAGTTACCTGGAGAGGCTGGTGCAGGTCCCTCCAGCTTCCTCCCTGCTGGAGGTGGGGCTGGAGCCTAGGCTAGGGCTACAGTCCAATCTGGGTAGAAAGAAGCTGGACCCTCCAGGACTGTGATTTTCAATCAGCCCCGCTTCCCCTCATGCCAGGGGTGTGTGTGTGGGTGGGCGTTAAAATGGTGACTACCAGCCTCTTTTTGACTTGGACTTTAGCTGTTCTTAGGGTTATACTTTAGCCAGCCAAATTTACTAATCAGTAGCTGAAGTCAGTGCCCAACCATCTCTTCCTTCCCAGTTGTTGGGAAATGGAGCTTCCAACTCCAGCACGGAACAGCTTCCAAGGTGGCTTGCACTGCCAGTGGAGGATGGGGACTGGCCTCCGCGGCGTGGAGTGCTCTGCTCACGACTCTTCTCTGCAGATAGGCAGTGTCCTTTTTCCATACTCTCAAGGATGTTGCGGGATGCTCTTCTGGTGTTCTGGAGCCCCCAAACAGGTGCTTTAGATAGCTCTGGGTGATTATTAACTGCCCTGTAGGATGAGCTGACTCTAGGAGCTCCTTACTCTTAATATATAGACTTTTAAAAAAGAGTATGAAAAGATTCTCAGCATGATTTTTCATCAGGGAAATGCAAATGTAAACTGCAATAAGATTACAATATATACTTTTAAGAATGGCTAAAATCCAAACACTTGAAAACACCAAATACTGGAAAGGATGTGGAACTATCACTCAGTGATAAAAATTGTACAGTCACTGCTGGGGATTGAAACATGCCCCCCACAAAAGGCATGTTCAGGTCCCAACCCCTTATCTTCCCTGTGGCTATGAACCCATTTGTAAATAGGACCTTTGAAGATGTTATAGTTAATATGCACGCAAACTGCATTAGGGTGGGCCTTAATTCAATATGGCTGAAGTCCTTATAAGCAAAGGAAATTGAACACAGGAGAGAAGCCATGGGGAGCAGCCAGAAGCCAGAAGTCAACAGAACCTGGAGGAGAAAGGAGAAGAAATTTCCACATGCACTGCCATTTGATGGAAAAGCCAAGGAACTTCAAATATTGCCCAGAAGATACTGACGCAGGGAGGAAGTAAGCCTTCTAGCCTCTGAAACCATAAGCCAATAAATTCCTGTTGTTAAGTCAACCCATTGTATAGTATTTGTTTTAGCAGCTGTCAAACTAAAACAACCACTTTAAAAGAGAATTATCGGGAAGTGGCTGTGGCTCAATCAGTGGGGCTCCCGTTTACCATGTGGGAGGCCCCGGGTTCGGTTCCCGGGGCCTCCTGGTGGGGGCGGGCCCGCCCGCACGGCGTGGTTGGCTGACCCGGTGGGCATAAGCAGCAGGGGGGGGATAAATGAATAAATAAATAAAAATCTAAAAAAAAATAAATAAAATAAATAAATAAATAAATAAAAGAGAATTATCACTTTCTTATGAAGTTAAACATAGATGTGATGGTTAATTTTATGTGTCAACTTGGCTAGTTTGTGCTGTTCAGTAGTTTGGTCAAACACTGGCCTAGTTTTTGCTGTGGAGATATTTCATAGTCAACAATGACTTTAAGTAAAGGAGATTACCCTGAATAATGTGCGTGGGCCTCATCCAATCAATTGGAGCCCTTAGGAGGGAGACCGTATGGTTTCAGGTGAAGAAGGAATTCGGCCTCAAGAATATACCATCCACTCCTCCCTGAATTTCTAGGCTAAGGAATTCAGACTCAAGTGTGCAACATTACTCTTATTGGAATTTCCAGACTCCAGCCTGTCCTACAGAATTTGGACTTACTGGTCCCTACAAATTACATGAGCCAGCCTATTCCTTATAATAAATATTCAACACACACACACGCACACACACACACACATCCTGTTGGTTCTGTTTCTCTGACTGATACAATAAACTTACCACAAGACCCCGCAATTGTACTCCTAGGTTTTACCTAAGTGACCTGAAAACTTATGCTCACAAAAAACTCTGTACACAAACATTTATAACATCTTTATTCATAATCATCAAATAAGACTTCCTACAAGAGGTGAATGAATAAACAACTGTGGTACATGCACAAACCAAAACTATATTCAAAGCTTAAGCTACCCTCAAACTTCCAGGACAAGGAAGTTTGGGGAGCCAGTTCTACCAACTAGTTAGGGAAAACTAAATGCCAGCTTTTGTTAACACTTCCAAAAGCATACAAAAAGATGGGGAATTAGACAATTCAATTTCCCCAGCTAGCTCCCCTTGATTCAAAAATCAGATAAAGACTGCCTGCCTCCCATGGAAAGAACACTTGAGCCAAGCTCACTTATCTATCAGCAAATATCCTAAATAAATTAGCAGCATATACAAAATAGTAGTGAATTAAATGAACAAACAGGCTGTGCCCAAGGCGCGAAAATATTGTTAAACGTTAAAAAAAAAAAAAAAAAAAAAAACTTTTCAATTGTAATTCCCTACATACAAAATAGAAGGGAAAAAAACCACATTTGATCACGTAAATGGGTAAAGAAAAAGTCTCTGAAAGAAATTCAACGCAAGTTCAAGGTAAACACTTTTAGCAAACTAAGATTAGAAGAGAACGTCCATTTCCTAAAGTGTAAAGCAACCTGCTTAAATGTGAAATATTAGAATCATTCCCATTAAAGTCAGGCACAATGCATTGATGTGTGCTACCTCTTCTACTGTTCAAAATTGCACTGGAACACAGATCCAGACTATAGATGTCAAAATAGATAACAGATATGAATTTTGAAGAGAAAGAGATAGTATTAGGTGACAATATGGTCATCCACCTAGAAAATTCAAATGAAGAGGCACATTGAATATTCAAATGAATAAGCAACTTTAGAAAAATAGCATATGGAAGATCACTGGAGCAAAATCAAGAGACTTGCCACAGAAACGCAATAACTGTTTAGAATTAGAATATTTAGATAGAAAATATCCCATCTACAAGAGCAAAAATATCCAAATATTACTAAGATGAAGAATAACAAAAATGTATTGATCTTTATGGTGGCAAGTATAAAAAAGTTTCCCGATAGACTCAAGTAAAAGAAATCACAAAGAAAGATAGCAGGATTCCCTATTAATTGATGGGGACCAGAACACTGTAAATATTTCAATTGTCCTTAGATTATTTACTTGCAAAAGAATGATGTTAGACCTCCATCTCATACTGTACACAAAAATTCACTCTAAACGGGTCAAGGGCTAAAATAATACAACTCTAAGAAGAAAACATAGGTGGAAACCTTCATAACCTTGGATTTGACAGTGATTTATCAGATATGACAACAAAAGCATGAGCAACAAAAGGAAAAAATAGATAAAATGGACTTCATCAAAATTATAAACTTAAGAAAGTGAAAAGACAGCCTACAGAATAGAAGGAAATAATTGCTAACCATATAGTTGACAAGGTTTTAATATCCAGAATATATAAAGGACTCCTGCAACTTAACGACAACAATAGAAAAAGACAAACAACCCAACTAAAATATGGGTGAAGGACTTGAATAGACATTTCTTCAAAAAAGATATAGAAATGGTTAATAGGCACATGAAAAGATGCTCAACATCACTGGTCATTAGGGAAATGCAAATCAAATCCACAAAGAGATATCATGTTACATGATATCTAAGATGGCTATTATTTAAAAAAAAAAAAAACGTAAGATAAGTGTTGGTGAGGATGTGGAGAAATTGTTGGTGGGATTGTAAAATGGTGCATAAAGTCACACATAGAATTATGATATCATCTGGCAATCCCTCTTCTAGGTATATACCCAAAAGAATGAAAAGGATTCAAACAGATATTCGTAAAGCAATGTTCATAGCTGCATTATTCACAATAGACAAAGGAAGCAATCCAAATGTCCATCAACCGATGAACGGATAAACAAAATGTGATATATACAAACAATGGAATAATATTCAACCATAAAAAGGAATGAAGTTCTGTTGCATGCCACATCATGAACGAACCTTGAAGACATCATGCTGAGGTAAATAAGCCAGACACAAAAAGACAAATATTGTATGATCTCACTTATGTGAAATACCTAAAATAAGCAAATTCCTAGAGACAGAAAGTAGATGACAGGTTATCAGGGGCCAGGGTGGAAGTTTAATGGGTGCAGAGTTTCTCTTTGAGGTAATGAAAAAGTTTGAGTAATGGAAGTTGGTGATGGCAGCACAATAATGGAATTTAATCAACACAAGTATTCTGAATTGTATACTTGAAAGTGGTTAAAATGGGAAATTCTGAGTTGTATATTTGTTATTAGAAAAAAAAGGTTTTTTTAAACAATTAAAAGAGGAAAAGAGAGACTGGGCTACAAATAGAATAGAGTATCAGAGTGAGTCACGCATAATAGGGTAGGGATCCTTTCGTATGTATCTGTGTGTGTAATCTACATACACATATAAATACCTACGTATTATACATACATACATACACCTCATATATACATATATACTATGTATCCATATGTCCACATACATACTTACATACATATACATATTGTTGTAGTTTGCCAGGGCTGTTGTGATCATTTACCACACACTAGTTGGCTTAAACAACAGGAATTTATTTTCTCACAGTTTTGGAGGCCAGAGGTCCAAAATCAAGGTGTTTGGCAGGGTCATGTTTTCTCTGAAATCTGTAGTGTTCTGGGGGTGGCTGGCCAGCAATCCGTAACTCCCTCTCTTCTCTGTCACACGGCCACCTCCGTCCCAGTCTGTCTCCTTCTACTGGATCCAAATTTCCTCTGCTTTTAAGGACTCCAGTGATATTGGATTAAGGCCCACCTTCATTCACTCTGGCCTCATCTTAACTAATGACGTCTTCAAAGATCCTGTATACAAAGGAGTTCTCATCCACAGAACGGGGGTTAGGACTTGAACATGTCTTTGTGGAGGATATGACTCAACCTATAACACATATATATGGAAATGTCTTACATATATAATCTCCATTATATATGTATCTATATGGGTATATATGTATATATGTGTATGTGTATATATATGAAAATATATATGCATATATAATCTACACATACACTGGATAGAAATGTAAAATATATTTCTTACTATGAATGAGGGTTAAAAAATGAAAATCACTGGAGGATGAAATGCTAGATAGTCTTAAAAGAGCAGAACCTCCTAAAACCATGATCCTTGGCCTCTTCCATATTCAAAATAAATCTTTTAGAACAAAAGGTTTCCAAAGTCCAAGTCAGGTTGATGCGCAGACCCCATGGGAAGGTGTTTTCTTCTCCAACAGTCCCCACTTATCATGGGCAGGGCTCACCTAGCAAGTAGCCTGGAACTCAGAGCCATTCTCCGCAAGAGCTGCAGTTGGGAAAATGCTTACAGGTGACAGGGAAGTGCATCTCCCAAGGATCATTGAATCAAGGAGCCAGGAGCCAAAATGAAGACTCTCATGAGTGAGGACTTAGTGGTCCACCACCAGAGAGCAGAGGGAGTCCCAAAGAATCCAGAACTGCCCCTTCTGTCAGCCCTGGGAGACCCCAGATAGAACTATCAGGCTAGGCTCTCCCACACTTAGGCCTTAGGGACTCAGGGAGTGAGGGCCTTGGTCTGCGGAGGGCAGACTCAGGTTGGTAGAGGGAGGAGGCCCAGGCCCTTACAGGTATCAAGGTGAGCACCCCGAGGGAAGAGTGAGGGGACCTCCCACCCCATATAGAGGAGCCCTCACAGAATCCATCTCTCTACCTGCTGCCAGATCTGGGGAGCCTTGGGACATGGTGGCCAGATGTGGTACCCCGTGACTTCTGCCACAAGAGAGGGAGAGAGGCGATGGCCTTGGTCTGAGGGGCGCTCCTTCAAGTAAGCAGAGGCAGCCCCGGCCCTGCTAGACACCAAGGTGAGGATGCTGAAGGAGGTCTGACAGGTCCCCATGGACTCCAGCTCCCCCACGGCTGTCAGCTCTGGGGAGCCCAGGGGCATAACTGCCTGATGTCGGAAGCCCCTAACTTCTGCCTCTGGGCTCATAGAGAAGTTAGGACCTTGGTCTGAGAGACCCGGCTTCAGGTCATCAGAGAGAGAGGGATCAGGCCCTGCCAGGATTCAAAGCGTTGACCCCAAGGGAAGACTGATGGAAGCCCTGACCCCAGACACAGGGAGTCCCACAGAAACTGCCTCCTGCTAGCAGCAGTGGGAAGCCCTGGGCTGGGCTATCCTAGGCAGTTCCCCCACCCCCCACACACACACCCGTTTCCTCTTCAGGGGTCTCAGGGAGATGGTGGCTTTGGTCTGCCGGACACATCATCAGGTCAGAAGGGGGGGAGCCCAGGCCCTCTCAAGAGTAAAAATGAATACACTGAGGAGGACTGAGAGTAACTCCCACCCCAGACAGATGGGGCCCCACAGAAATCTCCCCTACCCCTGCTATCAGTCCTGGGGACCCCGAGCATGGCTGTGTGGATATTCTGCGCCCTCACTTCTGCCTCAAGAGTTACAGGTTTGAGGGAGCTGGATTCAGGTGAATGGAAGGAGGACCCCAGGTCCCGCCAGGTGTCAAGGTGAGGATGGAGGGGACCCCAACCCTGCCCTACCCTTTCTGTCAGCCATGGGGAGACCCAGGAAATGGTGGCTGGATGTGTTTCCCTCACTGCCTCCTCCAGTGTCTCATAGAGGTGAAACCTTGGTCTTAGGAAGGTCAGCAGAGGAAAGAGTCTCAGGCTCTGCCAGGGGTCAGGTGAGGACTGAGGGGAGCCCCAATCCCAGGACAGATTGATGCCCACTGAATTCAGACAGCCCTTACTGTCAAAGCTAGGAGGCCCTTGGCAGGTGGGCCTGGCTGTGGGGCCCCCTCACTTCCTCATCATCAGTCTCAGGGATGTGAGCTCTTGTTCTGAGTGTGTTGCCAGAGGTCAGCAGAGGGGTGGAGTCAAGGGTGTGCCAGAGAAAAAGTGAGGCTCCTGAGTGACCACTGCAGGAACCATCCACCCAGGGACAGTAGGGACCCCATAGAACCCAGCTCCATCCCTCTGGTCAGCACTGGGGGGGGGGGCAGGACTGTTCTTGCAGTATGCAGCCTGACGTGACCCCACAGTTCTTACCTGGGAAAGAACAGGGAAGTGAAGGCCTTGGTGTGAGGCACTCGTCCTCAGGTGAGCTGAGTGGAGGCAGCCCAGGAAGTGCCAGGAGTCAAAGTGAGGTTCACACTCAATGTGTACAAGAACCGCACCCAACTGGGCACAGGAGGCCCCACAGCACCCAGCCCCATCCACCTTCTCTCAGCTCTGGAAGCCTTGTGCTGTGCTGGCCGGCTGCACCCTGAGGAGCCCTCTCATTCCTCCCTCAGGTTCTTTGAGGACAGGCCAACCAGGAGGACAGGAGACCTGGGAGGCCCTCAAACACCCCCTAAAGAGAAGATCTGTCAGTTGGCCTTTGTCAGGGGTGCCAACGTGGGGTTTCTCAGCTGAGATCTCAGACACTTTCCTTCTCTTCTTCAGGCCTTTGGCCCCCATCACTACCCTCCTGCCTGCTGCCCCTGACAAGAGTCATCACTCCTTGTGGTCAGAAGACTTGGCTCTGGAAGCTTGAGCAATGCCTTCAGGCCCAAAGGAAGATATAGGGCCTGGTGGGTGGTGCAGGGCTGGAGAGGCCTCCTTCTCCTCCTCCTCCCCCTCATATGCTCTGATTCTGGGCATTCCAGAAATGATGCCTGCTACTGGGACCCCAAGTACTCCCCAGGATCCTTGGGGATCTTGCTCCACTGCCCTGGCAGCTACTCCATGGAGCCAATCAGATCAAGACTCCAGCCACCAAGAAGAGGAGGGTCCAGGCATCTCACAGGTCCGGCCAGACGCTGAGTCCTTGCTCAGAGATGCAATCGATGATGAGGTGGTTGATTTGGTGAAGTTCCTGCTCCTCAAGTATGGAATGAAGGAGCCCACCACCAGGGCAGAAATGCTGAAGGCAGTCATCAAAAACCACAAGGACCACTTCTCCGTGATCTTCGGGGAAATTTCTAAGTGCCTGCAGCTGGTCTTTGGCGTTGATGGGAAGAAAGTGGGCCCTGCCGGCCATTGCTATGTCCTCACCAGAGACTGGGTGCAGGAAAAGTACCTGGAGTACCGGCGGGTGCCCGGCAGTGAGCCTGCATGCTATGAGTTCCTGTGGGGTCCCAGGGCCCACGCCGAAACCAGCAAGATGAAGGTCCTGGAGTTTTTGGCCAAGGTCCACAGTACCGTCCCCAGTGCCTTTCCAACGTGGTATGAGGAGGCTGTCAGAGAGGAGGAAGAGAGAGCCACGAGCAGCATGAGTTCCAGGTCCTCCAGCAGCCTCCCCCGCCCTAGTGAAGTCTGAGGCCGAGTCCTCACTCCCTGGTAGAGCAGGGCAGTCAGCCATGTAAGGAGTGGAGGGCCAGGCTGGGGCTGGGGGACACCGTGTATAACTCCTTTGTATTCCTGTTCTGTAGGGGTGACTTAGATATTAACCTATTTTTTTTCTTTTTGGTATTTCTCAAAAGTTGTTCATTTTAATAGAAGGTACATTAGCTAAAGAATGTAAGTTTATGAAAGACATTGATCACACATTTTTGCTGTTTATCTAGCTCAGGGGCAAGAATTTTGTTATTTTGTAAAACAAATTGGGAAACCTTCCATCTTATTTTGCGATCTGAAACAAAATGGCGTGGCATTGGGGAACAGGACTTTCCTTGGAAACTAAAAGAACTCAGCAATAAAATAGAGAGAAAAAAAGTAAAAGATAGTTAATTGGTTTCCCTTGCCCTTTTCAGTCTGTCCTATAAAATTAAAAGATATATACCTGGATTTGCTGGGCTTCTTCAAGAAGGTAGGCGAAAGGAGATCAGTAAGACCCCTGCTCACTGGCTTACTTGTCTCCCAAACATTAAGTGAGCACCTGCTCTTTGGAAGCCCTGTGCTAGGAGTGGAATACTACACTAAGCCAAACCCCCTCTATCTGGAGCATGCTAGTAGAGAACAGGAGCAGCGACAAGATGAGGAACATGGTGTGATATTCTCGAAGACCTAAAGAACAAGTAAAAAGAAGTAAGGAGATGGGAGGCTCCAGGCGAGAGCAGTCAAGTGCAAACGTCCCGAGTCAAGATATCTTGGGGCTTTGAGAAATTCGAATTCTTTCTGTGAGAGCGACTTGTAATTTAGCTGGGCGGTGGCAAGGGCCAGACCCTCAGATCGGGTGTCTTAGAGATGAGAGAAAAATCTGGGGTGGAAAGCTACTCTTAGGAGCTACATTTGGATCCTGGATAACTCAGAGAGCAATGTTCACCTGGGGCAAGTATAGAAGATGTCCTGTGTCCTTGTTCTAGAGCAGTTGCACACAGTGCAGGAATTAAGTGTTTTATAGGCATCGTCTGCAAAGATTTCGTGAGAAATAAGAGGTCACTCCCTCAAAGTGATGCCCAGAAGCCACTAGGCTCTTATTCTTTTCCCTGGCCTGGGAGAACCAGACCCACTCCAATGAAAGGACATTTCAATTAGGTTATCTTTTTTTTTTTTTAATTAATTATTTTTTATTGTGGGTAAAAATCAAAATTTTCATAATACATACCAATATTTGTAAAATGATACATAAATATATATGCATATATGTGCATTTGCTTACAAAAATGTTATTTATATATATATAAATGTATTTTAAAAGGTGCTTAGATTACCTAAAATATTACACGGAACCCACCGGGATTCCCATGCTGCCCACCTCCCACACCTCCCACCACATCCCACACAAACATCTCCCACAAGTGTGGCCCATCAATTAGGTTATCTTGAATGTAACTTGGCCAACTCTAAGCAAGGGCTGGATTTCTGGTAGGGTTCTAGTGAATGAAAATAGTGGTTTGGATGGAAGAGCAGCTGGGAAGGAGGGAAGGAATTGGCCCTTGACTGAAATTCTAGGAGCTTTGAGCTACATCCAGCTGGGAAAGATGCCCTGGCACCCAAATTAAATAGATCCTCTAAGAAGAAAATTTACTGAGTCTTATTTATGAAGCAGCACTTTTGGTTATGTGTTCTGTGTCCTGTTGAGCTTCATATTCTCTGTGATCTCCTGGATAATAACAACAAAATTCCCAGAAAAAAGGGTGGTGGAGCCTAGGTTTAAAATGATATTACACACACAAAAAATGATATTACAAATAACTGCCATTTGTCAAAGATCCAATCTATGCCAAGCACTGTGCCACGTGCTGTACATACATTCCACAGAAGCCACCAGTCCTAGAATACAGGGCTCATCCAACCCAATTCACAGACGAAGAACCTAAGGCTCACCGCGCTTGATAATATGTCATGATGACATGGCTAGTGAATGACAAAGCTGGGACTAGATCCCTGGTCTGGATTCATCTAGAGCCTTCACTGTTCCCACAATGATTGGAACTAGGAAACAAGGTCCAACAGGACACCCCTCGCTAATGAGGGGTATTGGGCAGATCCAGAGGAGAGCAAGTGCCAGAGTCCATAAGAGAGACCACATGCAAGACCAAGTCCAGAGGGCCCCAGGCAGGCTGGCAGGCAGGGTTCTGAATCCCGAGTTCAGCCTAGAGTGGAGAAGGGACCAGGAGGAGAGAAGTCAAGGAATCTGGCAGAGGGGGGGGTGGTTTAGGAATGAGCTTGAGGAATCTCTGAAGCATCATTACCAGCTGAAAGTTGCAGGTGATTTGAGTGGGCAGGTCTATTGGATGAACAGACCAGAAGCATGCCAGACATTCCCAACCCTCCAGCCTACCTACTGTCAAATAGAACATAGCTGGCTCTCCTGCATCAGTCAGGTGAACTATAGCTATCTTTTTTTTTTTTTTAATATTTTAAAAGATGCTTAGGTTACATAAATGTTACACAAAAATTACAGGGATTCCCATGTTCCCCACCTCCCACAACTCCCACAACCTCCCACATAAACATCTTTCATTAGTGTGGCACATCACCTGCAATGGATATACACATCCTGGGGCTTTGCCACTAAGCATGGACCATAGTTCACATTGTAGACCACACTCTCTCCCACACAGTTCTGCATGGTATATGCTGATGTAAAATGGCCTATATCTGTCATTGCAATGTCACTCAGGATAATTCCCAAGTCCCGAAAGAGCCCCTGTATTACAACTGCTTTTCCCTTCCCTGCCCCAAAAGCATCCAGTGGCCACTGGCTCCAACTCACTGTTGTAATTTCTTCCATTGCTTGAATCACAATATGACTACAACAGAATACCAGTAAGTCCATTCTACTCCATAGCTCTTCCCCCAATCCTGAGAAGTCTGGGATGGTGATGTCCACTCCACCTCCAAGTGAGAGGGGGCTTATGTCCCATGGATACGGTGGATGGGATTATCCTGCCTGCAGCTGCAGACTCTCTCCATTCCCTGGGGTGGCCGTTGTCCATCATCATCTCCTCGCCAGGTGACTTGGGTGAGTCCATTGAGCTGTAGAGTAGGAGTTGCAGCTTCACTGAGATTCCAGGCACAGCTGGCATATGGGCAGGCCAGAGGCTCCAGTCTCTGGAAGTACACCTACAAACTCCAGCACCACATATAGGTTTGAATAGAAGGGACTGATGGACCATGTGCAGGGAGGACTTATTTGAGTCCAACTCTGTCACTCTCAGGAGCACAGATTCTAAAGTAGAGCCCAATGATAAGGCATCAATCTCTGGAACTATCCCCCCTTATAGAGGACCTGGGTGTCTCCAGAGCCCTCAGGAGCCCCTCTGTGTGGGGTGATATCCACTTTGGTGTTCTATGAGATCCTACTGAGGTGTGCATAAGCATTCCCTCTGGGATGACCTCCCGACTCTCTTTGAAGTCTCTTAGCCATATGAACTCATTTGTCTTTACCTTTTCCCCCTTTTATTCAAGGTCTTTTTCCAGTCATATTGCCAGTTGGCACTCGGTATTAATCCCTTGTTGCCAGGGAGGCTCATCCCCAGGAGTCATGTCCCATGCTGGGGGGAAGGTAATGCATTCATATGCTGAGTTTGGCTTAGAGAGAGGCCACATTTGAGCAACAAGGAGGCTCTCAGGTGGCAACCCTTAGGCACCCCATAACAGTAGGCTAAGTTTCAATTACAAGAGCAAAGACTGGTAAAGCTAGTCATCAATAACAAGAACCCATCAGTGGACCATCCTCCCTTGCCAGACACTGCCCCTGCACTTGGGGGACTGTTGCTATCTCTTTTTTTTTTTTTTTTTTTTATCTTTACTTCCTCCAGGCCACATGATTTTATTCACAAACCAAAGTTTCATATTATATCAAAACAAGAATTGCTTTAGAAGGGGATAAAATATTACAAATCACAATAGAGCAAACACCGTTGGAGTATTCAAGAGATAGAAACATTTATATGGCAGAATGTTGCTATCTCTTGAATACTCCAGTGGTCCAGTGCCCCCTAGCCAGTGTCCCAGGACTGGGAGCTGTCTTGCCACTTGCTGGAGGCTGATATTTTCCCCCTGCGTACAGTGGGTTCCCTCCCCAAAGGTTTGGGCTATGTGAGTGACTGGGGTAGGGAACTGATGACAGTTGGGACAGGCCAGGAATACCAATGGGCAGCAGAAAGGAGAGTAGAGCTGCAAGGAGGGAGCAATTGGAGGGTGAACACCCTGGGATTAGTTACCTCATGACTGGGTGTGGACATGTCTTGAAAACTGATCTAGATGGTGTCCACAGCCTGGACTACATCCCAGTTTCTGAGCTCTTGGCACACTAGAGGGCAGGTGTCTGGTGGCTATGATTGCTGGCCTACATTGCCACCATCTGGGATCGAGGTTTGGCCCTAGGTGCAGCCATCTGTGGGGTACATGGAAAACCCATAGAAATGGTGAAACTGACTGAGGTGACAGGGATGTGTGGGGTCCGATGCAGGAAGCATCATGGACCTTCCCATTGAGAGCATTCCCAGGTGTTTGGGGCTTGGGAGATGTTCAGAATGACACCCTCAGTGAGGCTTTCCCACAGGAATTCTGAAATTGAGAGAGCAGTGGTAGCACTTTGGGCTTCTTTCATGGAGGCTGAGGGCCCAGGCAGGGAGCAGGTTCCAAAGTTTGAATCAGCAAATGTGACCCTTGGTATTTTGATTGAGTCATTCATTCCTTCATTCTCCAGGAAACAAAGACTGGTGCAGGGGAGACCAGTAAGGAGGAAGCTCCTGCCATAAACCAGGGGGACAGGGGAGGAGGGCCTGAAGGAGGGAGGTGGCAGGCAAGGCCAGACAGCAATTCTTGCCCTGTGGCTGGCCTCAGACCTTGGGGCCCCATAGTCAAGAACTCAGCACTGTTCTCTTTTGCTGCAAGGTTGGATTGAAGCCTCAGTGAGTCAAGACCGAAATCACTTTCCCTTTGGGATTACTGGTGTTCAGGGTCGAGTCAACTGTGCTCAGGTCTCCTGACTATGGTGATTCAGTCCAAAAGGCAGTGATACATTGGTCATATCTGGGGACCTTTGGGGCACTGAAAAGCAAACCAATCATTTCTCTCTAAGGGTCTTGCTCTTGATAGACATCTAATAAAGAATGACTGAGAGTTGAAATTCTGGGACCCAGAAGGCTTAACTGAGGGAGGCCAACATTTACATAACAGCTTTCTTAACTAGACTGAAGTTAGCACTGACTACTTCACCTGTAGGATTCAAGGGAGGCCTGAAGCCTTAGACTCTTAATCCCAGTGGATACTCTGTGACTCTTAAAACAAAGAAGAACATTAGCTAACAGTCCTATGGAAGCCAAGGTCTATGACAAATAAAACAAATATCTCCTCTTTGCTGAGATGGCCAAACCCCTTTATATAAGTAATCAGCAGTATTCATAAGCTAAGAAAGGCCACATAAAACATCCTTTTCATTCTTTTAAGAACTCACTTAAGAAAAGATAGCTGGGTATGTGACTGAAGGAAGTTGGCTGCCTTAACTGAAGACACTAGGGGCATCTTTCAGAGATGCTGTCAATGGCCTCCATTGACATTCTTAGCCTAGTACATGCCCTGATAGTGTAAACTACATTCTTGAATGAATGCTTTGTAAACCTCTGTTTACAGGCATGATCAATGACCACGCCTGGATCTAGATGTGGGGACACAATTAAGGATTAGAGTCTTTAGCACTGAAAAACACCTTGGGAGATTCCTTCAAACCTTCTTCACACTCTCTTTTAAAAAACAAAGGGGTGGATCCCCAAAGAGATAAAATAATGTTACTTAAGTGACAGGGCTGGGATGGGGACCCAGGACTCTTTCACCCTGGTGCCGTTTCCATTGTACCAGTCTATCTCCCTATAGAGAGTGAATATTACAAACAGAGTTGTCCACAGAGGCTGGAGAATATGTATCACCAAAGACACTGTTGTGTCATCCCAGCTATGGTCTAAGAGGACTTTCATGTGGGTTTTGTCCCCACCCCTCCCACCCAGACTCTTATCTATTTTTAACTATATGTTGATGAATATTTTCATGTTGGTCTCCTTTAGTCACGTCTAGCTAAACAAGTAGGAATTTTCCTTGGGAGTGAGTTTGCATAAAGGAGACCTTCAGAAAAGATTATTTCCTATTCCTACTACCAACATGGTGACGGCAGGAGGACATGGTGGTGGGAAGTGGAAGAGTGGGGCCGACATAGTGGTGGATCAGTGAAATGCTTTGAACATACACCAAGATCAAGTAATTAAAAAGGGTTGTACCAAAGGAGGCCCAGCCTGGAGGTGGGAGGCCAGAAATCTGGGTAGGGAGCTGGTGAGCCAATACCCTGAGCAGAAGCCAAACCACATTAATGAAAAAGGAAATGTTGATTTAGAGGCAGCTGCCACAAGGCAGTTCATTGGTAGAAAGGTCACTGGCTGAACTCGAGTGTTTAGGGAAGATGATTTGGAAGGGGCAGTCAAGAACAGGTGCTCCAAAGTGAGCATGCCCTCGGGCAGTGAGTATAGTATAGTATCTATGGGGAAGAAACGGGAACTAAAGAAAATCCCATTGAGATCTGTAAATGGATGAGATTTGGAGCCAAGCAGAGCTCAAGGTGAGCCTCCCAAGAGCTGTGGAGAATGTGGTCATCCTATCATGAAACCTATGCTGCTTTGGCTAACACTGTGGTTGAGGAGCAAGGAGAGTTCCCACCATGACCAGGCACAGCCCCACTCTGGAGACAATGTGACTGAGAGGCAATAAAACATGATTCTTTACTTGGGCCTATCTTGAGAAGGACCGAGCAACTGTCAAGAGCAGCTGGAAGAGGGAGACCAAAGCAGGAAGGAGGTGGGGGAGGGAGAAGAGGGGAGGGAGAAGAGGAGGGCTATCGCCTGAGATGAGGCCAACTAGCCTGGTAGGGACCACCATCTTTGGGGAGGTAGTCACCCAAGGCCTAGGGCAGTCTTGGCAGTACCCAAGCAAGTCAGAGAGGCCATCAGCAGGCTTGTCTTTAGGTGTGGGGGTAGAAAAAGGATCATGGTTTCTCAACTCATCCAGGGCCTGGCCCTGTGAAAACAATGTGCCTGTCAGCAGATTGGGGCCTTTCCTGGGCACTTGGATATCTTTCTACACTTCCAGAAAAGAGAGAAGCTGGGGGCCCTGCCACTCAGCCCCTCCCCAACACCTGTGAGCCACCTTTGTGACCTCACATGACAAATAAAGAGGATGATGACTTAAGCAGCTGGTTGCCCCACTACTGAAGCTCTAGAATTTTGTGGACACTATTTATTGGGCATCCCTGGGCTCACAGAAGGCATTTTTGACTCGACACGATGGTGATATGGTCTTGGGTACAAAATGCTCCTGATGCTAGTCTAGCACCATGACTACTCAGGGTACCAAAGAGAGACATAAAGTCAAGCTGGCCCCATCTGTTGGTGAAGAGCCAGAAAGAGGGGCCCCATCTACTTCTTCACCTGGTCCGAATGTGGAGTCCAGGGAGTTTCTGGACCGGCAGCGTAACCAAGCTGAGAGCCAAGGTCCAGGATCCCCAGAGAACCTGCAACCACAGGACCAAAACGAAAGCACAGCAAGTGTGGAAGAAAACAACGATGTTCTTGGGCTCACCTTCCCAAGGAAGCTTTGGATGTTAGTGGAGAACGACGCATTCAAATCTGTGCGCTGGAATGAGAGCGGAGACACTGTGATCATCGAAGCGGATCTTTTTCAGACAGAAATTCTTCACCGGAGAGGAGCAGAGAGATTTTTTGAAACAGACAGCTTGAAGAGTTTCATTCGACAACTTAATCTCTATGGATTCAGCAAAATACGCCAAACTGACTCTTCAGCTCACTCTTCAGAAAATAAGAGATTGATGGTAAAGTAGATAGTTACCCATTTTCTCCATTACTTGAATAGCTTCGTAATATATCAAGATGAATGATATACTGAGGGAGTTTACATTTCTAAGGATAACTTTTTTTAAACATGGGACATTATTTGTGGAAAAATGAAAGTACAGATTTGAAAGTATAGATTTTGATATTAAACTACAATCCTTTTTGAGATAATCTGCAGGCATGACTGAAATCTCCAAGAGGACAGTTAAGACCACACTTTAACTCCTTAATCTAGGAATAGATTTAGCTTTAGTGAGCTCATGATTTACGGCATAATGCAACTTGTGAGCAATTTTAGAACAAAAATATTTTATCTGCAGCAAAATGAGAATGTTATGATTTGGGAGTGGGGTGGGGGTGGGGGGACGAATGAATATGATTTCCTAGGATAACTAAAATGTTTTATTTTGTTTCAGATCTACCGCAACTCCAATTTTAAGAGAGACAACCCTCTGCTCCTCCAAAATATTCAGAGAAAAGGCAACTTCAAAAATAATGTTCAGCCAGTGATCTCTTCACCAACTCTAAAGAGAAAGAAGCAAGCAGCCGCTACAAGACACTCCCCGAGAATCCACAAGACTGATTCCATGCAAGAAGCCGGCAAAAATTCCCAGGACGGCCCCCCGAATGTCCAGGGACCCAGTAGCACCCCAGCCGTTATGTTCTCTAGTATCTGGGCTGTGAGCGGCGTAGTTGGGCCTCCCGTGGAGAGCAGTGCCCCCACTCAGCCAGGCGTCCCGGGCGGGGAGGGCACCTCCCAGAATGCTAGGTCTGCACCCCCGGCTCCTGCCGAGCCCGCAGCGGCAGGGGCCCCGCCGCCGGGCCCCGCGGGTTACCCAGATGGTGTTTCCATCGTTTCTCTGTTCAACACCTGCTACTCGATCCTGCTGGCTGCCCTGTCAGTCATGTCTCCCAACGAGCCCTTCGAGGAGCAGCAGGAGAGTCCCTCCGATTACCACTGTGCGCTCTGCGAACACTTCAAGGACAATCCAGCTCCCTAAACTCACAGGCCACTGGTTACCGACCAAGATGGCCATTTGTAGCGATTAATCTATTTTCGGCTTTAATAAAGAAAACCAAAACCCCACGAGGGTAAATAAACGATCTCAAGCAAATCGCGAGTCTGTGTCGTTCCTAACCCTCTACACTGTACACAGCGCCTTGGCGTAAGCCAGGGGCGGAAAACCCTTGCCCAAGACAGGTTTTGCTCTCCGTTGTCTTTCATTTCTGGAGGCAGCATTTTCCATACACCCAGCAAAAGCTTTTACTAGGGAGTGCTGAGGGCAAGTTCCGGAGGATGGTGCCGTGAGACTTAACAGTTGGTCAGGAGACAGACCATGCTCGAAGCTGACCTCTGGGGTATCACCTAACATTACCAACAGATCTTCAAAGGGGAGATTCTTTTCCTCACAGACCCCCTCTATGTTGTTAGGAATTTTCGGACAAAAACAGCTGAGTTGTCTCTAGACCAAGATCCAGGGGACCTTCAAAGAGGCCACCTGCCAAGGGTTGCACTGCCACCACACTGTGGCTCGGAAAAGAAGGGCCATTCCAGCCAATGTCTGGGGGCAGGAGGGTGAGCCCATCCTCCTCACAGACAAAGACCAGTAGAAACTTTGCTAAGAAATGACACACACAAGAAAAAAGAAGCAAAAGCTTTGCTACAAAATACTACTACTTACGACTTTTCAAAGTCAAAATCTAACAGGGCTGTATTTAGGATGTCTTCTCTGCACATGAAGTAGCTGTGTAATATGTGTAACAAGCATGCTTCATGAACCAAAGAACACTTCTAGAATACAGCAAGGGTAATTTGGAAGAGCAGATGGCCGCTCTTTCACATTCTGATATTGTCTTCACTGTGCATCAGCCCATCAATGGCTGGTCTCTATCAGGGAAGAATGCAGTCAGTGCCCAGTCCTAGCCTTTTCACAAGGTCCCTTGGGTGCTGTTCAAAGAAAAATTCTGTGAGTTTTGACCAGAACAAAGAGAACGGAAAATATATAAGGGAGCCCCAGAACACCTTCAACATGTTTATTTGTCCATCCAGAAATTAGCAGGACCAAAATCAGAGGCAGTGCTCAGACTCTTACTGGCAGCTTTTCCTTTTTTGTAAAGGTCAAAGTTGATGAGCCTCAAGAGACATTTCACAAAGAAAGCCTCGTTCCATCCCCCCTTCCCCTTCCTCTAAGCAGACATATCTATTTGCATGAACAGCACTTAGTGGGTAGCACTCCCAAATGCAATGGCAATTTTGATTTCGCCTGATGTATATATCTGCATCGTGATGGCGAAAGCCCTTTAGCTTGTTTCTCCATAACGTTCCTCTCAGGAGCCCACACTCCTCATGCCTCCTGCTCTGAGGGGATCAGGCACTCCGGGATGTCCACCTGGAATATATCCTTTCCCCCTTTTCTAGGTATGGGCTCCAGTAACCACCTGGGGTTTGAAATCACGGTCAAGTACTTCTGCTTCAGATTGGTCAGCACAGCTTGATTTTCGAGCTCCACAACCTCATCAGGAGCTAAGTCTTCGGGGCACCGCAAAGTCTCCCCAATGTCAACAAGCCCTGTGCACAAAGAGAGAAACAGATGTTTTTCACTTCCATTAACCAAAACTGCATATGTGGTATGGTTATTGAAAGTTACCAGCACTATAGGCTAAGAGGGTACCATCAAAAGGAAATTAGAACTGAATCCCTTTTACTGAGCATTTTTACAATGTTCCAACTCTGTTTGGGGAATTGGGAGGGAAGGTAGAGGGAGGGCTCCAGAAACAAAGACACAGAGGGGCTTGTCCTCAGTGAACCCACACAGGTAATGGACGGGTCCAAGCGGGACTGCCAAGGGCAGCAGTTACAGATTGGAAGGGCACCAGCCGCAACACTTGCTACTTGATAAAGATCACCATTGAGTGACGATGGCAGATGATGCCGAAGCTGCTCACCAGGTAACAGGTGCTGACACTAATGTCACACCTTAACACCCAGAAGTCAGGGGACTTGCCCAGGATCTCGTGGGCCTTGGGGGTGGGGCACGCATGTGAACCCAGGCAGGCAGCTATCTCTTAAGAGGCCACCATGATCTGCTGTGTGCTGCCCCTCATGGTCTCTGGCACACATGTGTACCCGGCTGAACGCCATGTAGAGGTATGGCCCTGTCTTGGCCTCTCAGATCACAAATGGTGGAGTGCGGCCCAGAATGGAGCAACAATTTATGCAAGGTCGCAGGCTGTCTCGGGCAGAGCTCCAGCTGGATGCCTAGGTCTGCTGCCCCCAGCCCAGTGCCCCTTGCACCGCTCCACTGCCCCACTGAAGGTGTGTTGCTTAAAGAAACCATAGCAAACATAAAATCACCTATACAGAAAAGAGAAGCCACCAAAACGCCCGAGCAAGATCCTGGGTGGTAGCTTTTGGAGATGTCTGAACAACATTTGGCATATTGTCACTTGCCTGCAATCACGCCTCGGCCAAATTTTTCCCCTTCCTGAAGCAAGGCCTGAATCTGAGCAGGAGTCATCCCAAGCCTCTCTACGAGCAGCTCCCGCCAGCCATCATCTTCCCAGTCCCTGTGAGCAATGTGGATGGCGATGGTACAGTTCTGGTGGCTGCTTAGCAGGGGGCGCCAACGTGTCTCCACGGTCTTGACTCGGTTCAAGACAAAGCCAGCATAAGGCTGCCGGAAGGAGAGGCAGTCAAACTTCATCTTCCACCAGCTCTCTGGTCCTAGGGTAGCCTATGGAAACACAGAAACACAGCATGCAAATAAGAATTGCGTACCCCCGGGGGCCTGATCCTTGGTGAAAGGCAGAGCCATGCCCTGGGAGAAGCTCTGGCTCAGCAGCTCGGGTCGCCTCAGTTCCCACATGGCTGTGAGGCTAGGAGATGAGGCACCGAGAGCAGCTAGCTCATCACCCCACACAGGAGCTCCTGCCATACCCCCAGAGTGGTGACTCTCTCCACCTCTACAACTCCTTTGTTTAAGTGCATAAACTTAATCTCAACTGTCTCTTATTGTTAAAACAAAACAAAACAAAAACACAACAACATGCCCATCCTCAGAACAGGCTGCTTCACCCATCTCTCTGCAATCAGCTTTTTCTCTCCTTCAATCGCTCCTCATCACGGCCACCCGAGTGAGCTTGCCAGAACTCACATCTGATCTGGCCACTTCCCTGCTTAAACCCCATGAAGGGCAACCCAGTATATTCAGAGGAGTCCACAGGCCTTGACAACACCCAGCAGGCCGTTTAGGATCTGCCTCCTGCTACTTCTCCAGTCTCTCATACCCCACTCCTTCCCCTGCCACACACACCGTTCATCCACATTCTCCTAGCTGTATATTCTGGAAGAATCAGGTTGTCACTTGCCTTGGGACCTCAACATATGCTTTCTCCCCTTTGCCTGGCTGAGTCGCCTCATCTTTTAGGATTCAGCTCAGATGGCATGTCTTCCAGGAAGCTTTCCCGGACTCCCAGGGCCAGCTTCAGTGCCCAGCCCTAGGCTCACAGAGCAATCTGTGCCTCTATCAATCAGAAGGCCACACTCATCAGTTTGCATATCTGTCTCTACTCTAAATGGGAGCTTCCTGAGAGAAGCGTCTGTACCTGAATCCCAAACACCAAGCAAGCCTGCATGTTGAACACTCTGAATAAATTAAAAAAGCAAGAGAGCCAGGCAATAAGACTCTCTTGGAGAACTTCTGTAGATAAGATGGAATAATATGCAACGTACAATTCACTAGTGCATGGTGCATTCCACAGCTAGGGCCTTTACTCTTCTTCTCAAAATGAGAACAGCTTTACTAGGTTTTTGTTTGTTCGTTTTCTGACTGTAAAAGGAACACAGGCTCACTACAAAAAGTATAGATCACATACAGCAGTATGAAAAGGGACGCTTATCTAGCAACCCCCTTTCCAGAGGTCACCAGTGAAAGTTCAGTGGGTACCCTCCCAGAACTGTTGCTTACACATATACAAGAAAATGCACGTGTGATCAAAAGGCATCCTGTACACACTGCTTTCTGGAGCATGATTTTTCCATTTAACAGCATCTCAACCACATTTTTTCATATCTGTACATCATCTATTTTATTTCTCACTACGTGTATGGTATTCCATTGTTAGCTGCCCCATAATTTACCGAACTGTTCCTTTACTGGTGGAATGTCACAGATGGCTTCCCATTTTCTGTCACTATAAATGACATCACCACAAACATCTGTTGTCTGAAAATATGTTCAGGAAGATGCCTAGGTAACGTGGCATGCACATCTAAAATTTGGATACTCACTACCAACCTGCCTTCCACAAAGGCTCTACCGGTGGATGTGCCAACAACCATGGGCACCGGTGCCATTTCCTCACACACTTGTTGACTCTGACATCATCATTCTGCACACTCTTTGCCAACCTGATGGGTAACAAAAGCTTGCCTGCGTGGTTTTCACTGGATTTGGATTACTTATGAGGGAGTCTGAATGTCCCCCATGTGGCCTGGCCATTTCTATTTCTTCTACTGGGGTATGTGACTAGACTGGAGGTTTGCCCAGTTTCTACCCCTCAGTTTCTTGGCCAATTCTTTTCTCAACACCTCAAAAGCACAAGAATCAAATCTGAACTGTGTGAGTGATTCTCTAGTGAGAACTGCTGTAAGTGTAAAGTTACATCTCTCGTGCTGCTGACAGTACCTGCTTTGTGTGGGCTGAGAAGGAAATGCTCTTCCACTTGTCTCAGCTTCTTCACCTGCACAATGACAAAAGGGGTAATAAAAAAAGATCATGAAGCTTGAGACAACAACAGTTGGCTATTCTACTCTGCAGGATTTGCAGAACAAGAAGAGCTAGAAGGGCCCAACTGATGGGAGGCCATTCCAATGGGAATACACACACACACCCCCCTCACTCAATGCCCTGCTAATCATGGCAGCCATCCCTCCTGCCCAGTTTGGGTCAGGAACCACACGATGCAGCAGCCAGCAGTACAGATAATCATTTCGTGTCAGTCGGCTGCATTCTTAGCTGAACACCCACCGGGATCCAAGAGAAGAAAAATGACACCTCCCCTTCCATTGTCACATGGCAATGACTGGCCTTTGGGGGCCCACAACCGCATTCCGCTCCATTTGCTTGGATACAACCGCCTTAGTAGGCCACGCTGGGAGGGATGCCAAGGGTAAAAGAGCTGGGCACCGCACAGCCTGTGAGTTCCTGGCCTAAAAGCCAAGCAGGTAACGGGCCCGGTAAGAGCTCGAATTGGTGTGTGTGGACGTGCATGCTTGCCTTTCTACACACAGTCCTGTGTACACTGCCGGGACACACACTTAGGGGCTCGAGGGTGTGAGATGGTGACAGAAGGAGGGGACAAAAAAGGGCGGCCTCGGGCGTCCCCAACCCCACAGCCCGGGGAACAC